>JAEQBH010008989.1:0-81896 GCA_016808115.1 Tetrastigma voinierianum
ATGGATATGTATATTTGCATATATATATATACGAAGTTTTCTTACAAAGAAAGGATTTTTGAAACAATTTATAAATGATTTTGGATTAATGTTTACTGATGGTTACCCTAACCCCATATGATCAAGCAGATTGATATCTACCAGGTAATTTCCAAATCGTGTAAGGATTTAGAGGGTAAAGTTATAGGCATTAAACTTATGAGGAACTAGGTCTGTAGTAATATCCTTACACGCGATAAGTGTTATGATCGAACTCCGCGCAAAGCGTAGAGTTTCTCCAGTCAGAGGGTTATGACTGAATGTGATCGGTTCTCACCGCCGGCACTTAAATTGTTTTGCGTGCTTATTCCCCGGGTTCCACCAAGAAAAAGAAAGAAGTTTTATAAGATAATTGTTAATGCATAAAATGGATTTTTTTATTATAGCATTTATTATAAAGAAAGAAGAAAGTTCGAGGTATGAATCATAAGGTATAAAATGGATTTTTACTGTATAAGTATTTATTATAAAGAAAGAAGAAAAGTTTTGAGGGAATAAATGCTTAATGATAGTACCCGATTTTAATCAGAGGCATTTTATTACTGATATATAATCAAAATGTCATCTTAATGAAAATGTACACTCCACTTCTGTGGGCTTCTTTAGCTCATTCTTTTCATATGTTTCAAAAATATAATATATTTTCGTGACCCGAGACAAAAATTTAGAGACTCCCAGGCGCGCTGAATGTTTCATTCAGAGACGACGCATAGAACCCATTGTATAAACAATCTGTATTATTTTATATGTCGGTAATTACTGGGTCATGTATATATGCAGTATATGGATATATTTTTTTGTAAGAACCACTAGTTGTCGGTTGAGTCCCGCCTTCTCTAAGCCCAATCTTTTATAAATCAGTGGTGAAGGAATCAGTAAAGTTTTTGAATGTTTTGTTTATCAAACGAATAAATCGTGATATGGTATACATTGTATGACTAATCATGTACCAGAGTCCTAAAACTAAGTTAGAAAATTGAAGATTATATGTTTTCAATGTTATGTATTTGTAAATTTGTAAGTCCGAAACAGAGGAACTTCTCACGATTCTTAAAATCCAAGTTATTTGTTAAAGAAAAATTTACCACTTCGTCGTGATTATTTTCTAAAAGATATGTTAAGGATCAGAAAGGGGTTCGCTCCATGGTTTTAGCCTGACCGTTTTAATGAAAAGTTTTGCATCCATTTGAGTGTGCCTGGAGGTCCCACTAAGTTCATGAGGTTAACCCGGCCTGGATCCTTCACAAGAGTCCCAAACTCCAGTCAATATACGCTCGCCACAAAGGGGAAGAAGACAAGGAAATACAAGAGTACCCAAGATCAAAGGTGCTTCGAGGGAATCAAGAGAAACTCCGCAGTGCCCCCATCGCTTATCGATCTCCACTTTCGGGAGTTTGCATTGCTGGATGTGTGAGGGTGCTTTAGATGTGGAAGCATTGAATTACTTTAATGGAAAACTCATCCCAAAGAGTCAAGAGACAATACGATCCTGCAGTAACAACAGAGGGACTCATGGGCACCACCATCGACTCGAGACAGGTAGAGGGCCCCAGGGGGCCGTGAGCTAAAGATGAGGATTCCAGGGAGGCAGCACCGGGGTTTTGTAAGATGAGATCGCCCTATGCCTTCAGCCACTCAACATCGGCATGTTATGAAGGCTAGTGGGGACTTTGGTGATAACATATAATCAGTTGTATAATTTCTTTATGGTATTGAAATGTATGCATAATGACCCCGATCACTCAGATGTATTGACCATGTGTTCAATAAGACGACAATAGTAGATAGCTACTATATGATATGTATGTAATCTAAATTTTGCATGTCACTGTGAATAGAGTGTATAAGAATTGCCCTATATTTATTCATGATGTGAATTTTCACGATTGACTCGCTTCTACCATTTCGTAATTGATTGATTGGGAATGAATTGGTTGGGTTCAAACACCGAGCCATAATTGATCGTGATAAAAAGCACAAAGAGTGCTTAGAGATGTTTTGATCGGGCGAGGCGGATAGTAAAATGTGTTCGTTTCAATTGAATGTCCAATGTGATTTACCATGTAAGTCTCACGATTGCCGAAAGGATGTGAGGCCTTTTTGCTTTAAAGCCAGACTTAAAAGAGGTCAATAGAATGGAAATATTATAGTTAGAAAGATTTTCTGATGTATTCCCGAAGAGCAAAGGCCGGTATTCCACCAGCAGAAGTGATCATTCACGATTTTACTAAGAAACGTTTCCTCACTTAAGGCACCATACAGATGCCTCAACCATCGAGCGGAAAGAGCTTAAAGATTCAACTATGGCTTCCTGATAAAGTGGCTTATCCGACTAAGCGTTTCTCCTCGGTGCACCTGCTTTGTTCGTGGAAAAAGAGCATGGCACCTTATTTTGATATGCATCGATTATCGCAAATCAATAAGTTTCGACAAGGAAACAACACCCATTGCCAGAATTTAAAGACTTTCAATACTAAAGGAGCGTGTCTTCAAAGATAGACTCCGTAATCATGGTACTATTAGCTAAGAGGAAAGATGTCATGTGGTCAAGACAAAGATTCGTAACCTCGATAATAGCACATGAGCTCTTGTAATGCTATCTGGCTGCTGATCAATGCACTATCAAGATTCAGATTTGATGAACAGGTGTTTTCACCTCTATTTAGACCCGGGCTTTTCTGGTCTTTATTGATGATATATTGGTATATTCCAGATGAGCAGGAGCATTGAGCCAACATTTGAAAATAGTTCTGGCGCACTTCTGAGAGAGGAGAAGTCAGATGCTGCTTAGCAAACGTGATTTTCGCCAAATAAAGCGACCCTCAGCTATATTATGTCCGCCGGGCAAGAGTCGAATCTTGCCAAGATCAAGCTATGAATTGAACCCACTGGCGTTACCTAAGTGAGAAGTTTCGGTCCAACAAGACATTACAGAAGATTGCAAAGGGATTCTCTATCTAGCTTCCCACCTTTCACCAAATTACTCCTTGAAAGAGTAAAGTTTATGGATGATAAATGTCAAGATATTGTTGAAGGAATATTACAAACGATCTCAGATTGACGTGAGTTCTCACCCTGCAAAGAGACACTCCGTAGATAAGATTTCAAGAACTGGTCCATTAGGTTAATGCAAGATGGTAAAGTCAGGGCATATGCATCCACGCCAGTCATTGTTAACAAAATTATCTTGGTTGCTTACGATTTGGAATTAATGTGTGAGATGTTTAAGATATAGTGATCACTTATATGGTGAAAATGTTAATTTATAATAGACCATAAGTTTCAAATATTCGTTAACGCTACGAGTTTATTTGAGACAACTATACTGATACAGATTTGATCACAGAATAGACTACCAATTCCTGAAAAGCCGTGGTAGCGTTAAGATACCACAGAAGTACAAACGCCTTGTTAATACAACTAAATGAATGGAATATGATTCGATGGAGCTACATTAGCTCAATTAAAAGCACAAACGCTGCTTTAAAGCAAATGCTTACAGATGCTTTAGAAAAACATGAAGAGATGCGTAAAAGGTACAATCAATAAGGGGATGGTGATAAGATTTTGATTTTTTTAGTAAAGGAACATGGAAGTTTGTATTTCTAGAATAATTGTGCCAATACAATGTCAAGAAAAAGTTACTATATGAAGCTCATAATATGATAATTACCATGCATCCCTGAGGTAACAAGATGTACCGTGTTTGAAACAAGATATCGTAGAGTAATTAAAAAGGATGTGTGACAGAGTATGTGTCCAAATGTCGACTCGTCGCGTGTCAACATCGGCACTGATCCGTTCGACAACTCCATTCCGCCCACAACGTGGGCACAACACGGTTGGCGATTTTTGCGGTCCGGCCTTCCTACCAAAGGAAGCCGATTTCGGGCGGGTGATAGTTGACAGGCTCGCCAAAGCTTCCACCCATTTTATACCGCCGATCGCTATTCAAGAATCCACTGCGGAGCTATATGTGGATGAGATCGGTGGCACTATGGTCGCAGTGTGTCGTTGTTACCGTGGTCGATGAGATCCACATCAGATCGATGGGGTTTTGGCGAATTACGCGCAATTTGAACTCGACACTTAATTTATAAAGATTCCACTAAATAGCATGACGGACAACCGAGAGGTCGAGTCCAAGCGTCAATATACGCTTGGGGATGTAATGGAATTTACTAGAAGTCGTGATGGTGGTATATTTACGATGTAATTTGCCTATAACAATAGTTAATAACTGCCACTGGGTATTACAAACTACATGAGGCCTTGTATGGCCTAAGATGTAAAACCCATCAAAGTGTATATAATTGAATGGAGCATGAAGTGACTGGTCTCGTATATAGTAAAGATACGTAAACAAAAGTTCAGTTATTCAAAGAAAGGTTAGTATCAACGACAGTGTCATATAGTCGATTTGAAAATGAAGGACATCGAATATAAGTAAGATAAAAGTGTTCCAAGGTATCATTGGCGCGGTGCGATTGAAGAAAAGGAAGTCAGAGTAATGAGGTTCATCGCCTATATAGTTTTTGGTGATAGAACGACCAAATATGTGATTCGCTTGGCAATTCCCTCCGTAGCGGCCAAGTTACGACGGTTCTGGTATGTGGTATGCTCGTAAATACCGCTATGATGAATCCCGCATTATTGGGTGAAGATATACACTAATATGTGTGTATATTCTGCCTAGAGGGGCACTTGCAGACAAGGCACTGTGCTTAGTGAAAGTGCTCTAGTGTTATGGTTAGGAGAAGCTATCGAGAGCCAGAATAAACTATAAGATATCCATGAATCCTTTCGATTCGGGTATGAATTTCGAGATTAAATTTTTAAGGGGGGAGATTAATACCCAAAATTATACCATGACGCTATACACGTTGTAGATGCTTAGTTAAATGTAACATTTTTCAATTTTTAAATATTAAGGAGAAAATGATAAAACCCTAGATTTATCCATTTAATCAAGGGTAAATTAGTACTTACCAATTAAGGACCCATGACACAATATTTGTGTCATTATATGATAAAGTAGGATCGATAATTTAGATTTGCAAATAAGAGGGAGACGGAGGCCTTAATAGCAAAGAATATAATTTAAGGCCAAAATGGATAAGACCAATCATGCACCTTGAAACATCTCAGCTCTGGATTTAGAGAGCTGAAACATCCGATGGAGAGAAGAGAAAAAAGAGGAAGAAAGAAAACAAATAAGAAGAAGAGAAAGAGAAAGGCGTTAAGATGGAAAATAAGAAGAGAAGAAGAAGGGAAATCAGTATGAAATACTTCGTTGGAATTGTTTAGAAATATGTATGAAATTCATGGCTGCAGAATTCTTCAACTACTCTTGTCTATATGTAGGTTAGGAAAACCTTAACTTATAAATGTGTTATAGGTTGTTTGAGAAGGAATCCTCACTGAGGACAAATTTGTATAGAGAAAATGCCGCCAGTGATAATACACCGTTTTTTTTAAATCCTTATGTTTTTTTTCACATATTCGCCATCACTCATCCAATCGAAATGATCTAAAATTTCGTGAACTAGACTTGGGGAGAACAAATCTCCCTAAACAGATCAAATTCGACCCCATTAGACCCGTAAATTGAGCAAAGTATGGAACAATTCTATCCTTGAAATCGTCTGGTATCAGTCCCCTGAATCGAGTAATTCCGCGATTTAACCACAACTTGAGTTAGATCGGGTCGTAATGAGGTGATTCAAATTTATGTACAAATTAGACATATGGAAGAACAACTTTCATGAAGAAATTATGGTTAAATTATGTCTTTATCATTCATAGAAAATTTTCAAATGTAGAACACAATTTCAGATTCTGTTTCTGGAAACTGTCCAAGAGTAGTTCGAAATGTTTAGACCATATCTCCCAAATCAAAAGTCCAAATTACATGATTTTTGAACCATAAGAAACTTAAGACATAGGGGTATATTGAGTTAGAATATCACTTTATTTAACAATCCCGTTTACATGGTCGAAATCAGAGCTCGAAAAATGGACTCGGGGAGCCATTCAATTGTTTAGCATAATTGGTTATGTTCAAAATTGTATAAAGCATATAAATGTATTGTTATATAAATAATGCATCATAAGAAGTTGATCATGATAACATGTGTTATAAAAGCTTAAAGAGTAATACACGATAATTCGTTATACGAAAAGTGCAGCATAAATAAATGTTTATAAGATATTATTTGATAATGAATATTTCATAAGTATACATGATATCATAAGTTATTCATGTATAAGAGATATATTTTTCTCGATACTTAAGATTGTTGGGTGTTCATACAAAATTGATTGTCTCATGGCGACCGTGAATGGATAGATAGACATGCTCTATAGAGATAACAATGTTAAAAAAGATAAGGGCTGATGTATTGCAGCTGACTTCGTTGTACGATGACACGGCTCTATTTATCATTCCAGCTACCTGCTGGGGTCATACAATACAATATAGTTTATAGATCACTGTCTCGTGCAGTGATAGTACCTTCGGGTACATACAGTTCTTTCCCGTATCCACTTTTTTGGAATATGCAAGCATGACATAAGATGAGATGAAACTTTTTGAATGTTATAAAAGGTGTGAAACATGAAAATGATGTGAAATGCAATATGTAATTTAATTATAATGATATGAGAAGCAATATGTATTGGTGAATAAATGTTATGAAGTATTGTGACGATCGCTATAGTGGTTGTCCATATTTATTAATTCTACCAGTTTCTATAAAGCTAGAATGAGTGTTTATCCACAGGTAGATATCAATATGACGTCGGATATCTTATACAACAAGCGCCAACACAACTGCAGAGTACATCACAGTGTTTGAATTGATTTGCAGTGTAATATGATTTGCATGAATAATCTGAGAAGAATAACGAACTTCATAATATCATGGAGGCGCATAATCAATACCACTATGAAGAACATAATATTTAAAGCTGTTTTCAGATAATTGTTTAGGAAATTGTATGTTTAACGTGTTTATAAGAGTCAGATGAGTGACACCCTTTCCTAACACAGGTGCTGTGTCATGCCACAAACATATCAGCGCTGCCGAGGATACGCTTTCACGTTCAAACGCTGGGGAGAGCGAAGCCAGCGATGAAAGTGGTAGGATGAGAGAGGAGACAAAGAAATGTGTTTATACTGGGCAAGAGGGAGGTGTGGGTTGGAAGAACAAGAGAGAGAGATGAGTTTTGGGAGCCTAAAACTACTGACCTGGCCTTGATGTCAAAAGTGGAGAGATGAGAGGGAGATGTTCGATCTAAGTTAGTATTAGGGTAAGATGAATGAAGGGCATTTAGGGAGACAAATTTGTTTTTTACATCTCAGAACTCTTTATCAATTATTATATGGGTTATTTATTAATTATTTTGTTCAAATAGAACTTAGACTAGTTTTGATAAGCTTTGAGCTTCTAAATTTTCAAATATTTCAAGGTAATTGACTACCAAGAAATTGAAAGTTTGGGAGAAAAGGACGTTACATCATATGAAGTTATGAACCACGGAATAAGAGTCAATTGCCTCACATGCAACATATAGTATGTAGATGTGCCCAAATGCTGATACCACTTTGCAATATGAATTTTATATATTTTTTAGTATAATTTCATGGTTAAAATGATTTCAGCTCATCAATGGTTCCAACCTGTATTTTTCTTTTTTTTTTTCCTAATATACTTTAATTTTACCTATATGAGATTATATCTTATTTATATTAAAAATTTAATTAGCATTTTCATGTGATCTCATTTTTCTAAATTTCTTATAAGAAATATATTCTAGAGGAATTGGTTTAAAAATGATAAAACAAAAGTTATTTATAAAACTAACCCATTACTTTTATAACCTTAAAATATCCATATTTTAAACAAAATTACCCTTTAATGTGTTAAAATCTAAAATATATTATAAATCCAACAATTTTCTATACATGTAGGACTTAACCATCATTAAGTTAGCATTTAAATAAGCTTGAAGGGTGTCAAGTTTAGGTTTATAACACAATTTTTATACATATTTGACTTAACCATAGTTAAATTATATTTAAACAAACTTAGTGCTTATGTTCCTGGGTTTATATATGTTGATTGATAAATTTTGTTTCAAAAATTTATATAAAAATATATTTCCTTTAAGGTTTAAGAAAATGAATTTTATTTAGATTTTTGTTTACCTATTAAGAAATGACTCAAGTGGCTAAAGAATGATAAGGGTTACGAGAGATTAAAATATTATAAAAAAATAAATGAAGTCAATAAAAGATAAAGAAATATATTCAAGAAAGTTTGAAAGGCGAAATTAGGGTTCCATTTGTAAAATGATTTATTTTTTAGTTTAGTTTTCAAAACAAATATTTTTCTTTTTCTTATTAGATAACTTGCTATAAAAGATAATAATACTATCTTGTTTATGTTAATGTTTTTCATGCTCCATCACTCATTACCTTACTTGGGTTGTAAATGAGTATGGGTTTACGGGAAATCTATATTCAAAACATAATAATTATAAGTATACAACAATGTAGTGAAAAGTGAAAAATTTAAAAATAGAGTATATACTTTTATTTATTAATTGTCATTTACTATTACTTAAATAAGACATGATGGACTTGTGGTTTACTTTATTTGGTTGCAACATTTCAGAAAATAATACTATTATTTCCAAAAGTTTGAAAATATTTAACTTGTATTTACAATTTGTTTAATATTTGAGCTATATTTAATGCAAAAATAGAAAAACACACTATAGACATATTTTTATATAGAATTTTATTTTTATTTGGAATACAAATAAGAAATCTGGAAAATGAAGTCAAGAGAGTTGAAAATGGATCTATTTTTGGCCAGTTGGATCGGAAGTTGACTTTGAAGAATTGTATCGGATCCGACAATCAAACCCGACGACCCGAAAACAAAATATGGGATCCTATGCACCACTGAAGCATATTGTCAGCATTTCCTCAGATCCATCAAAGACTTCGGGTCCCGCTGCTTTTTTCTATTCTCCCCGCCACTGCCTTGTCGTTTCTTCAACCCAGATCCATACTGGTCGTGATTCGTGTTCCTGGGTCGAATTCTTCCACTTCGATTCTCAACTACCTGAAGCTTTCCACATCACCTCCGATCTCGGTTTGTTTGTTTCTCGAGAATCTAGCGCTGGGAGATATATTTTATCGAGAATCTAGCTCTATTCCCGTCGTTTTTGTTTTTGAGATTGATGGATCGAAGGAGAGCGAGGAGTCCGGTATATGGGCGGCAGTGGAGTGGAGGGTCGAGTAGTGCGGGGTCTTCGCCATCGATGTCGCCGGCGCACCCTCAGTCGCGTCTAGGGTCGGGAGCCGGTGGAGTGTCCACCATCAAGAGGAGTCAAAATATTGCGGCAAAAGCGGCGGCGCAGCGTCTGGCTCAAGTGATGGCGTCGCAGACGGCTGACGACTATGAGGAAGACGATGATCTAGGGTTTCGGTACAGTGCTCCTCCGCCTCCTGTTCCGTCGTCTTATGCCAGCAGTATTAATAGTAATAATTCGATTTCGTCTGCTAGAGTCACTAGATCTCCGTCACCTGCGGTAAGTTCGAATGATAGTATCGTGGATTTGATTTTGAGATGGAATGATTTATTTTGTTTGAATATCGCAGAGCTTGGATTACTATAGCAAATTCTAGGCTTTAGAGTTACACGATTTTCTTTGTAATGGACATCTAAATCTCGGGCTGTTTTTTGATGAAATTCAGTTATTTTTTTTGGAGTTATAGTCTTTCATAATTGGATTTGATTCGGAGTGCTTCCGTTCCTTGGAGATTTCAAACTTTTTTCCTTAGGTGTTGTCATTCTCTACGAAGAGGACTGCGGAATTGATTCAATTTCCAAATCTATGGCATATATAGAGGGAAATTAGGCCAGGCCATGTTATTTAATGAATTTAGTCGAGTTTGGATTCTTGATTTCTTGGTTTCTATTTACTATTTAGAAGGCTGATCAGAAATTTGTGGTATTTAGTTAGGTCGGAACTTTGTGGAGCACATCCTTCAGTTCGATCTACATCAGCTGGAAGACCATCAATGTCTGTTCATTGCAATGCCCAATAGTGCCACCTAGTAAGAACAACACTGAGAAATCCTGTATCTATTCCTCCTGTTGAACCTCCGGCCAAACATAGGTCAGAGAAAAGGTGGGTATTATGCTCGCATTGTTATTTATTTTGCTAATAAAATGCAGAATGATATTCTGAAGCACAGATAGCTTAAGCCTATGCTTTAGATTGCTCTTGTTTCTAACTAAAGTATGCATACGACATTTATATTATATACTGCATACGACATTTATATTATATACTGCATAGGAGGGTGAAAAAATGTTCTTGAAAGAGTTTTCTGGACAACCTAGTATGTTTGACAATCAATTCTCATTTCTTTTAGATAATGTTTCCAGACTTTGATGATTTTCTCTTCCAAACCACAGATAAAAATTTGTGGTGAAATTTAATAGTAAAACGTTTTTTGCTGGGAGCACACATAGCTTAAGGTCTGAAACCCTTTACAATTCTAAAAGATCATAAAATGAGTGATGACTATCAAGCAATTCAATAATTGTTGAAAACCTTTGCACATATGAGTTATTGTGTTTGTTGTTTGTTTGTTTTGGTTTTTCCAACTCATATTCTATTCTTGCAGAGTTGCCTCCATCAACTTTATAATATTTGTCAAAATGTATAAATTTTTTATATGTTAGGTTACATCACTGGTTTCATAAAAAAATAATCGCTTCAATATTTTACACAGATCTACCACTGATTTGGGCCATAACCAACTATAAAGAAACAGAAAAGAATCAGCATGAGGCATCCTGCTCTTCATGATGGTATGTCAGCCCACATCTCATCTATATCTTTTTTTATAGTTTCTATTCTAAGGTGCAGAACTATAGAGGTAAGACAAGATATGTATTTATATTGAATTGCTTAGAATGAGGATGCTAGTTAAGACCTTCACACCCTTTTTGGGAAGGAAACAAAGGTATGTATTGCGTTAGGTTACCATGGAAAATGCAATGGATAATCAGATACAGCGGCTGGTTATAACTTATATATTTTTAATTCTTATACCTTAGGAGAAAAGACTGAAATAAATTTGGAAAAAACATGAAAATAATTCATTAAATTAAAACTAATTTTTTCTTTTAATTTGTCTTCAAACTATTTTCTAAATATTTTCTTTTCTTTACCTCAAATTTTTAAGTCAACAATTATGTTAAACTATTTTGTAAAATTTGAAATGTCCTTCTAAAACATAATTATCATTGAAGAAACTTAAACATGCTCAAATTGCAGCTTGTTATGCTACAGAGAAACGAAGTTATTAGTGAGGTGCTCTTTCCCTCTCAAGATATGGCATTTCTCAATGGTTTCCAATGCCTTAAGCAATATTTGTGATTTTACTGTGTTGCTCTTGAATGCTACAGCCGACACGAAGAAAGCGTCAAAGAAGGAAGCTAGTGTAGGGAGCTTGAGAAAGCAGTCCAAATATCTGAATCATTATGCTTTTTATTTGCATTCGCCATGACCAAATAAAAGTTATTAATGATATACTATACAACTTACTCATCATCTTGCCAAATACTTATTGACTTTATCAAAAAAAAAAAAAAAAAGTTAATGATACCCTTGGAGATTTAGAGGAGGAATAACATGTTATTTTATAGTGTTTGTTTGGAATCTATCAGCCAATATGAAGCAGAGGGACAACTTCTAGAAACTGAAAATCCTCTAAAATGAGGAAAACAGTGTGCCGCTTTCAAGAGAAAAGTGGGGCAAAAGCAATGGCTGAAATAACTCTAGAATAAAGCTCCACAGAAGCGCAAACTCCTTTTCCAAGGGCCCTTTGCGTCGCACAAAGACACTAGTAATTCTTGGAAATTTCTTCGTCATTACTTAGATGAATACAACCATATATAGGTGATTCTAGGGACCCATTACTCGGAACTACCATATATTGTGTTTTTTGAAACCTTAGCTTTGACTTGACTTTACAGACCTCTTCTTTAAGGAAAATGACAACCAACCTATCAAATGAATTCAACTAGGCTTTTATCATCTGAAGTGCTCGAAATTAAAACTGAATAAGCGAAGCCACTTATGCTGTGAATGGCTTTCAAGGTGGCTGCACCTTGTCTCCATCAATAATCCTAAAGTGACTACTGGAAACTATTTTAAGATTGTATAGTGGTTACACAAGTTATAAATAACTGTGAAATGAGCTCTCTTCATCCATCATTCTTTTCTTTTAATAATAACTTTATTTTAGCTATTATAAGTATTGAGGTAATTGCATTAAAGATTTATCAGATCATAAGTAACTCTAAACAAATATCTTCATCCACAATCTTCACATCTCGTTCAAAATGCTCTACCCAGATTGTTATTAAGTGGTAGTATTAAATATTTTAAAGCTTTTTTTGGTAAAACTTATAAAAAAAGTTTTTTGGTAAGAAATAATTTAATGGGATTATCAAACTTTTTTTTTAATAAAACTGACATTAATAAATACTTATTTTTTGGTTCAATTTTAATTTTTTGAAATGACTGAAATTAATAACTGCAGTAAGCCAAGTAGTTGATAATTTCAGTCATTCAAATAAAGTGTTCATATAATCAGGTATTAATAATTTTTATCTTTCACTGCAAAAACACCCACATTAATATTTTTGTTAATAAATTTTTTGAACTTTTAATTTTCATTTTGACTCTTTTTTTATAAGTAAAGAAATATATATATATTAAAAATGTAAAAAACCCTTTGGCCGAAAAGCAGGAAGAAAGCGAAACCCCTCAAAGGCACCACGAAACCTCTAAATTGCTAAAGAACACAACCTATACAAGCCTCACCCCCACCTATACCACGACCAATCAATATGAACTCGTCGGTCGAAGGGCAGAATTCTTTATAGACAATTTGATCTCCGGAGCAAAAAAATCTTGAGAACAAATGAGTTTTGAGTTTTGTATGAAGCATTTGGGCATTTGATGCGTCAGGGAATAGAGAGTAAGGAAATGGAATCTCTCTCTCTCTATTTCTTCTCATTCTATGTTTGGATATGTTTTACAATCGCTTGGGAATGGTTAAAACTATTCGGTGAAACAAGCTTTCTAATTCCCATTAGGATTGTTTATATCAAATGGTATTTTGATTCCGTTTTCTAAAGAGATAACGTAAAATAACTTCAATTTACTATTTTACCCTCAACTTTTACTTCTCAAATCCCATTTTTCTATCTTCTCTCAAGTTTAACACCTTGATTCTTGCAGAATAATTCACAATAAATGTTTGAAAAAATGTTATTTCATCAAAATAGAAAATTAGGAAACATCACAAACATGTTTAGATAATTATAATAAAAAATATAAAACAATTATTATATTTTCCATTAATTCTAAATAAAATAAAATAATTAATTATATTTCTACTAATTCCAAGTAAATAAAAATATTGACATTACACAAAATATTCACCACAAGTGATCAAAAGAGGATTTAATTAATAAATTCTAAAGAAATATATATTTTATTGAATTTATAATGACTATATATATATATATATTTGGCTTCTGTAAAATTTTGAGAAAAGATTTTTTTACTATAAAAGTCATTCATTTGTTTATTAGCGTTATATGATTTTTTGTTGATTTTTATTTTTATTAATTATATATTATTAATTTAATTTTATTATTTGGTAAAAATCTAAATTGTTATTTTAATATGTGAATTATTTGTCAATTTTTTTTTCTATGCATTTCAATCCTGGTTATGAAACATTGAAATGAAAACAAATAGTCATTCCACTCTTCTTAAATTCTAGGTTCATCAAACACTACTAATGGAATAAATTTTATTTCCATTCCACAAAAAAATAAGAATGAAACAAAATATTATTTCATTCCCCATTCCACATACCGAACACCCTCTGAAAACAACGTCATTCCTAGTCTCAAATAGTCAGAATAAGCATGAAGGCGTGCTTTTGCCACTTCCTACGCTTCTTGCCAACCCAAGCTTCTGTCCCAACTCAAGGATTATCTTTCACGATCTTGAGGTCACCCACGTAGTGCCAAGCAAAGAAAATAATTACTTCCCACAACAAGAAAATAATTTTTTATTGACTCTTTGCAAATTTACTTGAAGTGACTAAAGCATTGAATTTTATTGTAATAATCATTCTTGTTGGTTGTGGTGGTGCTTTCGTAATACTATATGTACTTTGTTGCACTTTCATTTTTACAAGAGGTATTAGATAAAATTATTTTCTACATTATCTTGTCATTATTATTTATTTAATATATAGTATTGCATAACATATTTCACTTTCATAATTATTCTTAAGCTTATATGCTGTTTTATTGAGTTGATAAATTTTATTAGATTTATCATTATTAAAATTGATTCCTGGATTTAATTCTTGGCTCTTTCTTTGGTGTCATTACTTCATTTATAGTGATTAAGAACTTAGTTCTTGTTAAGTGATTTTCTGTTTGTTTTTGTTTCCAATTTCTATTCACACAGGTACTATTAAAATTTTAATTATAATATTAAAGTGCATGTTAACAAACTATTCTGTAGCTTTAAAACACTTGGTGTATCGTGTTGTTTCTTGCGTCTAACAACTCTCATCGTGTCTTATATGACCTCAAGTTAAAGTTCATTACCAACTTTTAATCTCAAACTCTTATACAATTAAATATAATATATAATCTTCATTGTATGCATATACTATTAGTTACCATGATTTAGCTAAATACTTAACTTGTTATTCATTTCTTTTTCATTTACATGTTTGATAGATTATGCTCTTGGTGAGGTGTATCCTAGAGCGAGAAGTTGTTGAGTAGATAGCTTCAGTTCTGTTCCTAATACAAATTTATATTTATTATACTTGTTGTGATCTTTTATGTGTGTTAAGTAATAATTGCTGTATCATAAAATAAAATTATATATTTAACAAGCCTTGATTTTCTGCAGGAAGGGGGGGCAGCGTGCGTCAAAGAGGAATCGGTGAGCCACGTGACGACTTTGTTTGATCTTATATATAAATAATTAATGGCTAAGTTTGCTAGTTCTACCTGTTGATGGTGGGCCGATGAAACGAGGCTTTATGTTAGGCCAGTACCCTTTGTTATGTTGTTAGTCACCATTGACAGTCTGAGTTGCTCATCTTATATTAAATTTGATCTCTTATTTGGCATAAGCAAATTTATTAGATTTTAAAAACACTCTTGGCCACAGGCTGCTCTAAAGCTTTGAACAAACCAGGATGCAAGAGGCCGAGGAAACTGCAAACCTTAGTTTGAAATGCAGGTGGTTTATGTCATCAATAAGCACTTTTATTGACTTTTACTACCAGCACTGCTATATGACACCTTTGTTTTCTGAGTTTATACTGGGTTTTTATGCTGACCCTGCTTGTTTCAATCAGAACTTGAAGATAATTAACGACATCTGCTATGGGGGCAACTGGGAAGCAGATCTGAAACAAAAGCTCTTCGCTCCATGACAAAAAGAATGATTTTGACCCAGGAGGCTCAGGCATTGTCCACGTGTTATATTATGTGTTAACTTTGGTCAAACTAATTGTGCAGCTACATCTATTTTCCAGAAAGGAAGAGTTATCTCAAAGTCAGTGACATGATGTTAACATTTAACGGTATTATGACCCATTTACTTACCAAATCCTCTTTAAAGAAAACTGGATTTATTACCTGCTGTTTTACCTCTCTACTCGTTTCTTATAAAGGCAGCTAGATGTCTGGAACATGATAAACAATTCTCTCTTTTAAAATTTGTGTTTTGGTTAATATGTTTGGAAATATCTTGGCATTAGAAACAAAGAATTAGGTCTAGAATACTTACAGAAAAAGAAATCCTAGTCTAAGAGCTGAATACTTTATATATTGTTGTTTTCATTCAGTGTTTTTCATCTAAAACTTAAACTTATAAAAAAGTACAAGCGACGTGTGTAACTATATCATTTGCGGCCTGGTCTCATGATAAATTCTTGATGCTAATAACAACTGGCGTTTCCTATCTCCTGTTAGCTGCTATCCTTATGATTGTAGTATTCAGTACTGATATCTGATTTCAATTTTTTTGATAAAAATCTGATTTCAAGAAATTATTTCAGTGGTTTTCAAGCTAAAACATTCGCGAATCTTAATGATTTGAGGCTTTTTTTGTTCATTGCAGTTCATTGCCAAGCGGTATTCATTTATTTGATCCATTCATATCATATTATTAATTTGTTTTGGTTTGTTTTTAGTTTTTGAAATGAATACATAATCTATTCAGTCATATCTGAGATGTGTTTTGTCTGTTGTTGCTTTCTTGCTGTAAAGCCATCTGTGCGGATAGCATTTGTCGAAGCATGAGCATTGGTCATCTTTAGCACCGTTGCCATTTGAACTTGTCATTTCAGCGGGACAAAGGCCAGGGAAAGTCATGGAATGAGTTAGTTTACTCATTGGGTTTACAGGTTTATTTACAGATCTATTATTTTAAGTTTTCTTCTCATTGGTTGTATTTCATTATCTATTCCATGTCATCTACAGTGGTGAGGATCGAATCGGATAAGCAACTGTCCGAGATTTGAAGTGAATCTTGAAGTGAAAAATGTGAACAATAACACTACAACCAAATAGGTTTTGAGGAATTAGTATTCTGAAGAGGTTTTCTTTCATATTCAACTCAAATTTTATTGCATATCATTTTTAAATTTTTTAGATTATCCTTTTGAAGGTATGTTTTTATCAAAAATTAGGTCTTGGATACGAAGTTAACACTCGCAACATAGTTTATTTACCGGAGCTCATTATTTTCCAATCATTTTGCTGCTGTGTTATATCAAAACCTTCTAGTTGTTCTTTTATTCTAAACATTTTTTGTTTTGCATCATTGTTTTTTATCCTCCATTTCGGAGTTGAGAGATGCCATTGCCAATGGCCACCCTGTGCCGTCAAATTGGTTAGGCTCAATACAGGTTCAGTATCTAATGTTTTTAAATCTAATACTTAGGTACATTTACCCCATTAATAATTGTTGTTCGACCAATTCATTTTCCATTTATCTTCTCGATATAGTGTAAGAAACTTAAAGAAAGTTTGATCTGGCTGCGCTCATGATCTTTTTCCTTTGGTTTTGGCTATTTTGATGCTACCATGCCTGATGTAACCTTTCTAACACATTGACTAGGAACCGCCATCTGCCTGAATCAATTGAGTTATCATTTTTAATTGTCTTTTTGTTTTTTTTGTATGTGGTTTGTTTATAACCTACTGTAAAGGCTGAGTCTTATCTTAATTGATAGTTTATCATACCATGATGCAGTATTACTTCCCTAAGGGGATTTGAAACGTGATACCTAAGATATGAGAAGGGTAATACCGCAGCACATACTGATCTTTCTTATATGATTTTTGTATTTACCAGATAAAATCACCTGGTGATCAAAGTCTATGGGTGTTTAGTAGCTGAAATATTCAACATTTCCTTTTCTATATTTGACATCTATTAGATGCTCAGTTGAAGAAGCTTCGAACTTCGATCAGTTGTATGCGCGCTAGCAGTGGCGCTTATTCTATTATGAGTTTTTTTAGTTCTCATTTTATATGTTCTTTTTCACAGGTGGAGAGAGTGATTTAACCAACAAGCTGAAAATGGGATTGGTTTAAAATGGGCTGACCGGGCGGCTTAAATATCCGTGTGGGAAAAAGAACATGTATGCTGAACACTGTCGACAACTACTATAATGATACCATCTTGTGGAGCTCAAGCTTTTGGAATGAGTTGGGTGCCTCCCCTTTCTACTAAGGTCATAGAATGCTTCAGCCAACTTTGCAGAGCCAGAAGTTGGGAGGGATGTGCAGAGTGTTCAACCTTCTGAGGTGCAAATCCTCCATTGAATAAAAAAAAAATAAATATGGGTTTCGGGTTTTTTAATTCTTGAGGTTGCGTGCATGGCTGTATATAGGCCCTAAGATATCTTTACTGTGTGGATTTCTTGTAGCACTTGTCAAAAAATATCAAGGAACATTTCTTTGTTAATTTAAGTATCATATAGACTAACGGATATTCTAACTTATTTATTTGTTTATTTTCCAAGTGCAAATCAAGAGGAGGCAGAAGATATTATCTTTGTTGCAAGAGGTATCAAACTGCTTTATTGTGAAGGTTGCTATGCTTTGCTGGTGGCTTAAGCTTCTTATAAATTAAAACTACAAACGTACTTCATCTTTTTCCCCCATGATTTCATGGTTGATAATTTTTTTGCTTGGGTAACATTATCTTCCCGATAAATCATGAAACACTCAATAGTGTTAACACAGGAATTTATAGTCAAATGGAAAGTTTCTGGTACTTTGAAACCTGCTTTTTGACATTGATCATAATTTGATCCTTAAAAACAGACGAGATGTTTCATTAGCATGATGCAACAGAAGGCGAGGTTTCCACATTTGACTGGTCATAGCTCTCCAAGCCATTCATTTTTGTGCAGGCTTGGCTTACTTATTCCTGGAGAAGAGCTTCAAATCACTGGTGTGAGAGGGGATATAGCAGAAGAGAACTGCAATTTACTGGATCGATCGGGGTAGACAGCACACCAACTTCACATGATGCTGTTGATGTGGGATTGATTTTTTTTTCTAGCTAATACTGTTAACGCCCATAAAATCCCTCTCAATTTTAATAGACCTACCTCAGAGTGGACCTTTTGATTTGGAGAAAAATCCAGATGAAACGTTCTTCTCCTTGAAGATCTCAATATATTTATATATATATTCTTGGGCATCTGCTTTAGATGCAAAATGCTCCTCCTACTGGGAGTTAAAAACCATATCATGTTAGGAAAAAAATAGTTATGTTTCAGATTGCTCTACCACCATCATACCTAAGTTAGAGTGCTTAAAGCCTAGTGCCACCATTCGGTGGCAGCGCCCCTCCTCAGAAGCATACCACTTGTATATTTTACTTTTAAACAGACCAAAACAACATCATTTTGAGTTGTAAAAAAAATTGAAGGATGTACCTTGAGTTTTAAAGCATGCAAAATGTGCCCTTTTGGACCCAAAGGGCCAAAACTGCGATTGTTTTGGTCTCCCAGATGCTGATTTTTCGAGATTCAGCCCCTCTAGCCCCATGTTTTACGTGTTTCGCTCAAAAAAAAAAAGCCTAACCCTCCCCAACTGATGTATAATCCCACAAAAAAATGCCTAACCCTCCAGCCCCATTTCTACCATGGTTTGCCTCACTTTAAAGCTCGTTCTCAAGTGCGCCTTCTGTATCGAGCCCCCCCGAGGCTTTTCACTTTCGGTGCGTGTATCGCCGAATAACTAATTTACGGCCTATGAGAAAAAGAGAGATTACTGAAGATCGTTGTTGTTATGCATGACCATGACTACCACGTTCAATAAGTCATACATTAAACTCAGAAAATCTTATGTCCTTTAATGTATGTTCTTGACAGTTGAGCGAGGTTTGAGGGAGCTGAGGAAACTAGGAATAGAGCAACAACTTTGGGAAGCATCACGCAAGGAAAGTGACCAGCCTTCTTATTCATCAATTGTGTAACAAAGCTTCTTATGCTTCAATTGTTAGTCAGAAGGCTGCTACGAGATCAGACAACTCACCATGACCGTCTTGCCCCTTCAAATGTTGTTTCTGTCAAAAAAAAAAACACACAACAAAATTGTTTGCTTCTCATTTTTGTCCTTTGTTCATAGCAAAATTTTCACTGACACTTTCTTTTTCCCCATACCATGTTGTGCATTTATATCCGGGGTTATAGTCAGTTCTTCACTCTAAAAGACATAGGTTCCATCATCAGGGAGATTTGTTGAAATTGTATTTAATATTTATGTTGTTTGTAAGGTAGCCTTGATATAGAACAAAATCAAAGCTAAACAGCAGACAATTAAATTTCTTTTTTATAAAATTTTATGAGTACCTTGGAACGATAGGGGCTCCAAAAAAATTCTAAGGTTATAAAGATATAAGTCTTAGATGAATGGAGAGATGCTTCTATTGAGAAGTCTATTTGACTGTAATTTTTTGAAGTGTTTTAATAAAACAGTTTTTAAATGTTTTAAAAATGGATTGGGGTTTCTTCAAACAGGTGGTTTTAAGTTTAAGTATGAAAATGTCGTTTGTGTTATGTGATGAAACTTGCTGTCACGAAGATTAGTGTGAGTTGTATGACTTAAAGATGCTTTTCATGTCGATTCGGGCATGTTTATGACATCTTATGGTTTGATAAAAAAAAAACTTATAATGTTAGAAAAATAATTTGTAGTGTTTCTTTTATAAAATTATTTGATGGGTGATTTTTTTAAAAATCAATTTTGAAAAAAACAGTTGAAGTAAAAATATTACCAAAATCATTATAAGAAGAAAATATTATTAAACATAATGTAAGTTACTTTTATGCTTAAGAATCAAGATAGACTAGAAGAAATAAATCCAGTTAGTCTATGTGATAATTATTTTTGAAAATGATTTCTGTTACAATGGAGTTAAAATTAGGAAATATTTTTAAGAATTTTAAAGATTATGGGATGCGGTATTTTCAAGATAGAAAACAATTAATTTTATTGAAACCATTTTAAAAAAGTAATTATACATACAAAAAGAATAACAAAAAACAAAAAAGTGAAAAATATATTAATTTATAAATCATCGGACAACAGCTTTTGGAAAGAACTTTTGGAAAAGAAAACGCAGAAATTACAGGAAGTATGTTACAATTCTAAACATAGGTTTGGCTACTTCCAAAAGAACAGGACGCTACAAGGAACTAGTAGATAACAACAAAAGAATAGGAGCAGGACCACAAGGATGAAGTGCATATTGGAAATGCCTATAGGCTATTGGTGGGGGTTATTAATATTATTTGTTTGGACCGACAAAAGTGAAAATAACATCAAAGTTGAAGAGAGAGAGAGAGAGAGAGGGAGTAAAAAAGTGGGCCCCACAATGGGGACCATTCCTGAAAATTTCAGCAAGAGGACCCCTCCCTCCTCCCACCCTTTCTGTCTTTTCCATAGTTGACCCTATAACAAAGTGTGCCACCTAGCTTGTCCCACCATCTTGGTTGACCTATTTCTAACATTTTACTAATTATAATCTCAAGCAAAATAATATCAAATAATTTATTAATGTTTTCATAGCTACATGCATCATTATTCCTTGTTATTTTTTTATATTTATTAATAGTAATATGTTCTTACAATAGATAATCTCCGAGCCGTTTTCCCATTTCCATCATGTGTCAAGGGCTCATCATTCATTGTATTAATTTTTTTATCATATCACGAGTGTTTCAAATAGGTCGCAATATATAAACGTTTTTAAGTCGTAATACAATTCATTGTCGTCAAATACGAGATCTGTAAGAGGCGATAAAATTTGTCGGAAACCTTGGCTTAAATTCATAAAGCTTGAATTGAGTAATTAGTTAAGGTATGAGAGATTCCGTATTCGCCATGTTTTAAAAATCGGATCGTGAGGCGAGCTAGTAAAAGTTACCGGTCGAGTTCATAGTCGGACCGGTGGTCAAAAGCTAGCCAGTTGAACTTAGGTGGCGTAATAAATATTATTTATATTTTAAAATATATAATTAATAATATTTAAGATATTATTAATTCTTTTTTTATATAAATAAAGTATTTTAAAAATATGTATAATGTTTAAATATCAGAAAGCGTATTTAAAAATGGAGACCAAAACATTTATATAAATATAATTTGTTAATATACAAGATAATCGCGATGACGTGAAATGGGTTGTTGTAAACTTTTTCATACATATTCGAATCGTAGCGCAGTATTTAATTGATTTTTAGTTCTGGCCTTACCATTTCTAGAGCACTTTTTATAATTATAAGTAAAACGGCATTGAATTTGATGTAAAAAGCGTAACGGCGTCGTTTAGCTTTAAAAAAAAAAAAATTTATGGGAGCTGTAACCGACGGTCGATTCACGGTTATTGCCAGGTTAATCCGGTTCGATCAGCGGTTTTTGCGTTGAAGCAGGACCGGTTTTAATGGCGGTCGAGTTCGGTTTTAAAACATTGATTTCGCTTATCTTCGTCGCATGAGGTGTCGTAGGTGGTACCTCTGTATGAAACTTGTCTTCATCATCTGTGCATTCATCACTCATGTATAGTAGAAAAAGGATCATAAGAGAAAGCGATAAACTCTACAGTCACTAAACACAACTACATCCATAAACTCAAACTTTGGCTTCTAATTAAATTAGAAAAGACCCAAATCTCTCATACTTATATTAATATCAGCATAGATATAATTTTTTCTTGTAGTAACTACATACATAAATGATATTTAATGATTAATGTTTTCTTTCCAAAAGCAGATAATATCCTAATAATGATGTATTATTTATCTCACGATTTGGATGTGGTATGCTTGCTTCCATGTCAAGGCGCAACATTAGCTTCACAATAGGAAGCCATAGGTGTTAGGACATTTAACTACTAAAAAGGGGGTTGTGTGTAAGTATAACATCTAATTAAATAAAAGTTTATAAACTTTTCCCACTATGCCCCACCCCTACCTATATTAAAGTAGCAATGAAAAAAAGTGACAAAGCTAATAGAAGAAAAGAAAAAAAGAAAAGAAAAGTGAGCTTTGCTTATCTTGCAAGTGTCCAAATAAAACATACCCACAAATCTTCTATTCAATCTTCTCCATCCCTCACTCTCATGTGAATCACATTTCCCAACTCTGATGCTCCCAACCACCCATCTTTTTGTATAAACAAACTCATGGGGAGTATTCAAAAAAAAAAAAAAAAAAAAAACCAACTACCTTGTTTTTTTTTTTTTTTTTTGCATTGTTTAAGAGCATGCTATCTCACCTTTTAATGAGTTGGTTTTGCATTAGAATAGGAGAGGAGAGGAGAGGAGAGGATTGAGTATATGTGTTTGCCTTTTGTGTATACCATACCCCATCTACTCTTTCTTATTCATGCCTCATTTCTTTGAGTTTGGGGTCAAAATAGGCATGGTTTTGAAAAAAAACATTGTTTTTTGTTTTTGTTTACAAACATATGCTCAAAGTAGCTTTGAAATCGTAGTTGTAGATTATGGTATCATTTTTTTTTTTTTTTTTGTATTATTGTTTGGGGTCAAAATGGCTTTCTATTAAAAAAATTGATTTTAGCGATTTTAAAACTGTAGTTCAATATAGCCTTTTATGCCTAGGAAAATGTTCAATTTTTAGGTAATACAAGTTAGAAGCCTACAATTAGAAATAGAGGTGTTAATTTAGCTGGCATAGTTATTGCTGATCATATTCAAAAATTAGGGTCGATTTGAAGTTTATTAATTGTCTGTAAAAAATGGGCGAATTTGATCCCTTTAATTCGGCTTTAATGCATGGCCTTTTTGCTTTTGAGTAATTTGGCCGTCATGTGATTTAGGGCCAGGCGAGTTACTAGGTTACGATCGGGCTGATGTTGGTCTGACACAACCGAGCATGTCTACCCAAATTGACACCTTTAGTTAGAAATCACAATTAGAACCTATGACTTCATTTTTTGAACTAAAGTTGTAATTAAAAACTACGGTTTCATTTTTTACATTAAATCCGTAGTTAGAAATTACGGTTTCATTTTTGAACTAAAGTCTCAATTCGTAACTACAACTTTAGTTAAAAAATGAAATCATAGTTTTTAACTGCAACTTCTATTTTTTTTTAATTTTAAATTAAGTATCTCTTTTATGTGGCATAAGAGAATCATTATGAACAAAAGTTTTAAAAATTACCTAAAAAAAATATTTTTTTTATAAAAGGGTTATTTTGAACCCAAACTCCAAAATAGGCATGGTTTTGAAAAAAATATTGCTTTTAATTATTTTTAAACATATGTTAAGTAACTTCCAATATAGTTATCGGTGGTTTAATTCTTTATATTAAAGCGTAATTAGTATTCTGATTTAATTTATCTTAGGCAGAATTATTCTCTATTCTACGAGCACTATAACTTAGATTAAAAATAAATAAAATTAGCATCTCTCTCTTGGGTGGCATGAAAAAGGCTAGATTAGATAATAGTTTGGAAAAAGCCTAAATTTAATACTAATTTGTTTAAACCTCGCTCCATAATATTATCTGTCTTGTCCCAACCATCATCTTTCTCAAATGAATTGAGGAGAGCGGGGAGAGGAATTGGCCTGTTAGTAACCCCGGGTTTTCCGCCGGATTTAGGCCTGATTTTGCTAAACCATACCTAATTATGGCAGTATATACATAGCTAGCACATGACTATGAGTTTGGAGTTAGTATTCAATTTTATGTGTTTGGACTATATATAGTATTGATGTTACACACTTTCACAATTCTTTAGACTCCGTTTGAAAACTTAGAAAGTAATAAAGAAAAGAAAATTGTAATATAGGTTTGAAGGAAAAGCAGGAGAAAATTTTTGAAGGAAAATATAAAATAGATTTAAGCAATAAATTAATTAATATATTTATTCAAAGTTCTTTTTTTTTAAATTCTATCTGTTATATACCAACTAAAAAATTTAAAAATATCTAAAATTTTAATTTTCTTTTATATTTTCCATTATGAAACATGAGAAAATTATTTTTATTGCTGATTTTTTTAACTCGTAGTATTTTTTGAGTTTATTAGTCGAATAAATGGTAAACACAGGTTTTTTGTTTAGCTAAAAAAAGTATTTATAATACTAATCCTAATATTTTGTGCTCAAATTTTCCTCGGATGTTATAAAATTTAGTTTTAAAGATTATTATGATTTATCTTTTAATCCTTTTTCACCAAAAAAAAAAACCCGGGTTTTTGCCGGATTAAGGCCTCATTTTGCTAAACCATCCCTGATTTATGGCAGCAACTCACATGACTATGAATTTGGAGTTAGCATACATTTTTTATGTGTTTGGACTATATATATATATATATATATATATATATACCAAGTGAAAGCTACGATACTTTTAGGGTTTAGAGGGTGTGAAAATGGAGAAATGGGATTGGGGACCATATGGTGGGAGTGAAAGAAAAAAGATTAGGCAGAGAAGAAAGTAGGATGCCTCATTATTACGAGGAAGACCTTTTCTCAGGGTCAAAGAAACAATCTCAATCCAAATAAGTACATAAAGAAAATGTGTGAGATACCTGAAAAAAGAGCAGATACCCTCTTGATCTTCGGATTATTTATTTTCTCTGTTGATGATGATTGATGAGGACCCATTTTAAAAAAAAAAAATGAGAATCCATTTCATTCCTTAGATTGAGGAAATCATCAACTAAAACCCTTGTTTTTACTTGAAGGTTTCTCAGAAAATGCCGGATTTTGAGATGTATTCTTTCATGGATGTTTAAGTGGTATCAGTTTAGCTTAGAAATTCTGGGAGAAAGTGGCAGGAATTATGTCCCTATTCAAATATCATTAAAGTGGGAAAAAAAAATAGATTTGGGGTCGTACATGAGATCAGGAAAAGTTGATTGATAAAACCATTTTTTTTGGAAACCCAAAAAGAAAGTATGATTTGATCATACCAATTGCCCCTATGTGATGGTGGTGAGATGTATTTATATTTTCTGAGGAAAATACAGAGATGGGATGGGGGGTTTTTTCTTGAGAAACAAAAATATTAAAAAGTAAGTATAGTTAGTTTAGAGTTCACATTTTTTTCTGAGGAATGTAAGTAATCCTGTAAAGCTACTTTCTGAATATGCTCTTCTTCGTTGTTATTATTGTCAAGATTCAAAGCAAAATATGGGGTTGGGTTTATTACTCAATAAGAAAAAACAAAAGCAAAAACAGAACTGTGTTTCTGAGAAGACATTCAGGGTGTCTCAAAGCAATCTCAGTGATTCCATTCTCTCCCTTTTCTTTCTCACTTTCAATTTTCAAAAACACCAATCCAATCCCATACTCAGAAATCAGAATCAGCCCTCGGCAGCTGACCAAGTATAAAGACCACAAACTCAATCCACTGTACTCTTTATGTGTTGTCATTGAGTCCTCACACATCTCTTTCACCACCATTTTCATTAGACCCAGGCCTGCAAGCAAAAAGCTTCCACTGTAATGATAATAAAAAACAAACCCAACCATTTTTTTATAATTGCTTTACACATTTTCATGTTCAGTGACAGACCTCCTATCCTCATCAGGTCCTCCACCACGCAACGTTTTAAGCAGTCCCTCCTCTTGTCTTGGCCATTTCTTCTCTTCATTCCTCAAAGCATGGATTCTCTGACCATTATTCCAATGGTAGCTGTTGTATTCCAGCTCTGCTTTCTCTTGAAGGCTCACCCCTCTTTCTCTCATCCTGACAGGATTATCCAGCTTCCTGGACAACCCCAGGTGGGATTTCAGCAGTTCTCTGGTTATGTTAGTGTGGATGACAAAAAGAAAAGAGCTCTGTTTTACTACTTTGTTGAAGCTGAATTAGACTGTGCTTCAAAGCCACTGGTTCTCTGGTTGAATGGAGGTCTGCAACTCTGAACTTTCATTTCAGAAAAAAAAAAAAAAAAGAAAAAAAAGGGAAGCCCAACAAAGGATGTTCATGTGTTTGATCATGTATTTGATCTCTCTCTTTTTTTTTTTTTGTAGGCCCTGGCTGTTCTTCACTTGGGGTGGGGGCATTCTCTGAAAATGGACCCTTTAGACCAAATGGGGAGTTTCTGGTGAGGAATGAGAATAGCTGGAACAGAGGGTACTATTATAAGTGAAAACCAGTTTATTTTTCCTTCATCTATCCAGAAATGGCAGCTAAGAAACAAGAAAAAAAGATTTCATGTTTTCATGTTCATATTGCAGAAGCAAATATGCTGTATCTAGAGACACCAGTAGGAGTGGGGTTCTCTTATTCATCTGATACCCTTTATGCTGGTGGATGAAATCTTCTTGGAATTAATTTTCCTTCCATTCATAACTTTTTCTTGACATAAGGCCTTGCCTAACAATGTTTTTCTCGGCTAGAGTCTCTGTTTAGCCTTTATTGGTACCTTTTGAATAAAGCTTTCATCAACATTCAATACTCTCCATGTTAACTATTGAGTTCATTCTCCTCATGCTAGGCTTTGGAGAGCACCTTCTTTTTTTCTTTTTTTCTTGGTAGCCTTTGTTTTTGGCAATCCTATCAACCCAGCTGTTTTTGCTTATTTTCTTAAGCCAAGGACAATCTTGTGTTCTTGCAAGGCTGGTTCCTCAAGTTTCCACAATACAAGCATAGGGATTTGTTTATCACAGGGGAAAGTTATGCAGGTGCTTTTACTGTACACATCAATCTCCATTTCCTGTAATCCAAATATGAACTAGAAGATGATGATGATCTCCTCCTTTCCATTCTTTCCAAACATGAACTACAAATGATGATGATGATCTTCCTTTTCATCTTTGTATCAATAGGCCACTATCTTTCCCCAACTAGCAAAACTCATGATTCAGTTCAACCAAAGCAAAAAGTTGTTCAATTTGAAGGGAATTGCTGTAATTATTAACACACCAGTAATCAAACTTTTTGTGCTAAAATATCGGGTTTTTCTTTAATTGAATTGCTTCATTTGCAGCTGGGTAATCCGGTTCTTGAATTCGCCACTGACTTCAATTCAAGGGCTGAATACTTCTGGTCTCATGGCCTAATATCAGATTCAACTTACAGATTGTTCACTTCTTTGCAACTATTCTCGCTATGTGGTGAATACTATAGAGAGATTCAGTTTCACCTGTTTGTTCAAGAGTGATGGCCCAAGTTAGCAGAGAAACTAGTAAATTTGTGGACAAATATGATGTTACCTTGGATGTCTGCCTTTCATCAGTACTCTCACAATCCAAAGTCATTACTCCGCAAGTAAGTGTTCTTGGAAAAAATCAAATTCCTCCATTATGATATTTTCTCATTCTTTCAGTGCTGCCTTGTTTTTCTTAATCCATAGTTGTTTAATTCACTTGGCAGCAAGTTTCAGAGACGATAGACGTGTGCATAGATGATAAAACTGTGAGTTATCTAAACCGAAAAGATGTGCAGAAGGCTCTCCATGCCAAGCTTGTTGGCGTCCGCAGATGGACCGTCTGCAGCGAGTAACTTGCTATCTAATTTGTCTATTGCAATATATCATTAGGGGTTTTTCACTTTTCAAACTTGATTCAGTAAATGAACTTTTCTTTGATCACAGCATTCTGGATTATGAGCTCCTCAACCTGGAGATACCAACAATTTCCATTGTGGAATCACTCATCAAGGCTGGAATTCCAGTCATGGTTTATAGGTAAATGACAACTCAAAAATTGCAACTTCTTCATGGTTCTGAAAACATCAGTGAGATTTCTATAGATTCTAATAATTAATAATATGACAGTGGAGATCAAGATTCAGTAATACCGCTGACAGGGAGCCGAACTCTGGTTCATAAAATAGCAAAAGGAGTTGGGGCTAAAACACAGCTGTATACAGAGTTTGGTTGCAGGGGAAGCAGGTAAGCCCACAAACTAAGAAGATAAATCTTGTTGGTCTTCTTAACTCTGTTTTTTGCCTACTATTAAATGTCCAATCTCCTAACAGCTCCTCCCTTAGGCAGCACGTGGGAGTTAGACAAATCAACGAGCGCCGTGAGCTTTGAATAAATGACGGGGATCAAAGTGAGGAGTGGGTTCAGGCAGAATCTCTTACCAAACTAGGTTTGAGCATGTTAAGCATTGCTTCTAAGGCAAGTTTATAGGATTTGGGTTTAATATTAATATCGTGCATTTCAACACCTACCAAGAGCAACCTTCCTTTCCTAAGGAAAAGGGGGGCTACAGGGCAATCCCCAACTGAGATTGACTCTAAACCTTCAAGTCCAGAAAGATCATTTAGCTTTAGACAAAGAAAACTCAAATTCCTTTTCCTTGATTTATTCATTGGAGACAAAGACATGTCTCTTCCAACAGGTGCAACTTTTCTTTCTTTTTGGGGCACAAAGTAGAAAGGGTGGAAGCAAATTTTGGTTCCGCCCACAACATATCCACATATTATGCTATAGTTTTTGAAGAAAGGAGACGTATGAAGCAATATTGATCTTCCAGAAGATAATCTTTTTTTTTTGTTGAAATGAACAAGACAACTGTCCTCAAAATTCCTTTTTTTTATTTTTTTTGTGTTTGGGTGTTGCAGGTTGGTGGATGGACTCGAATTTATGGTAATATCCTCTCATTTGCCACCATTAGAGATTGCTTCTCCTTGAGGCCCCTTCTCACAGCTGAGAGATCATTAGTGTTGTTCAAGTCATTTCTTGAAGCCAAGCCTCTGGGAGATTTTTCTGATACAAAATGATCAGATTTACCTAGTAACTGAGTTAAGGTTGGCAAGTAAATGTATGGCCAAAAGAAAAAAAAAAAAAGGAAAAAATGATTAAGTTGGCTTATTTTCTTGGGGTTTAGATCAATGGTGAATCTTTTTTGGAGTCCTGAAATTTTGTAGAAAAAGATATTTTTATATATATATATATATATATATATATATATATATATATATATATATATATATATATATATATATATATATTTTGGAATCCTGAAATTTTGTGAAAAGATATTTTATATATATATATATATATATATATATATATATATATATATATATATATATATATAAGAAAAGTACCACACAGTGTTATAAGTTGGTATATAAGATATATTAAATCAATGTCTATTGGGAACTTTCATGATGAGAATGAGAAAAGACTAAAGACTAAAGAAAGACCAGCAGATGGAAACTTCTGCTGAATGATGAGCCACCTTAAGATTAATATAAACACAGAAAAGAAACCCCAGAAAGCCATTCCTGAATCATGAATGATGAATCACTTAAAGATTAATACAAACACAAAAAGGGGAGTCCAAGTGGTTATAAACCCCCACAACTCAAGTTGATGTGGGATTTAGAATGAATCAAAACAATCCATCCATTTTTGAGAACTAATGTCTACAGCGATTGGTGACTTTGCGGATCTCATGGATAGCAGTTCTTCCACAATTTTGGGATGAGGGCCATTAACCGTTATGATACCATTGTTATAATCCCTTAGGTAGAATTCACTCTTAAAAGCTAGTTATCAAATGGAAGGAGTCCAAGTCGTTATAAACCTAAAAAGCCAAACCGTAACTTAATGATGTTGGACTTGAGTAATGACAAATATCATGTGAATGGTGTATACAGAAATCAGAATGATGGTGTTTGCAGAAAACAATGGTTAAAAGGTGAATGAAAGGGTGTGGGATGATGCATATTTGATTTCCTAGATGGTTAAAAGACTCATTCATCACTTACCAAAGCTCTGGTCATTGAGGAAAGCTGCTGTTGCATGCTTTGGTGGACTTCTGGGATGGCCTACTTTTCCAAATTCCAAGCTGTTTCAGCTCCACATTCATACTGCTGTCAAGCACATACTTTACTCAAAATTCTAATTGCTGCTATCTGACATTGTCACATCATCAACACCAAAGTAAATGGTTGATACTAAGAAAGAAGAAATTTTCTGATTATTTTGAATTTTTTGATAAAGCTTCTTTTATACAGGCCATATTCTTTTAAAGCGTATTCGGCTGCGTTATATCTTTGTAGTATTTTATTTTTATAAAGGCTTTAATAACTCACATATTTTTTGTTGAGCCATAAAACATACAGTGTGTATATCTGAAAGGTGTTTTTAAGGTATATCGTATTCGAGGTAATTTTATAAGTTATGAGAGATCATAAGAACAATAAAACTCTATTATAAAACACAATTGTATTATCAGAACTTAAACTCAGATCCAACCATCTCACCTACTTTTTGATTATCTAAGATAAGAATCTTTTATGTTTTAATATGGCATCTTTAAGACCAGTTCATTTAGGGGGCCGTAAGAATAAATGAAAAAAAAATGTAATTATTGAAAAGATTATATGCATGTGATGATTGCAAAGCACAAAGCAAATGGAAAGAGAAGAAAAAGTGAAGCCGCAAAAAAAGCATGCAATTTCACTGTTTATCTTTCAGACATTTTAGCACGGGTTTCAGGAAATCAGGTTGCCAAAAGAAAATAAGTCAAGAAAGTAACTAGTTTAAGGACCAAAGGAGGAGCCTGCAATCATCTGTACCACACCCACCAGGTTTTCCTCCTTCTCTCTTTTCCCCACTTTTTTTTCATCTTTTGTTCATTTAATTCATGGGTTTGTTTTGTTTTTGCCTGATTATTGTCGATTCACATCTCTCCTGATCTTTCTTGAACTTGCAGGAAGTAAAGGACCGAATTCGGATCGAGGACTTGTGAGTCCCCATTGCCCCTCTACATCGCTTTGGGTAAGTCATCTCAATTTTCTGAAATATTGAAATAAATTAATCCTGAAGCTTAGATGTTGGAGTGATGGGGATAGGAAATAAGTACGTTGATGTTGATTATTGGCACATTTATTTTGTTGAGGTTATGGGGATCAGTGAATGTGGAATGTTATACGATGATGATGAAGAATATGGGGATTGGGAAATGGGGTTTGTTATATAATGATGAAGAATATGATGATGACAGGTATGTTACATGATCCTGAAAGTGTTGCTGATGATGCTGGGATGGTGGGTTTTTTTTTTCTTTTGTAGGCGTTGTATATGTTAGGAGACATAGCTGCAGGTCCGGCTCATCGGTTCACACTATGGCTGGAACTGGTTCGTAAGCGCAGTGGCAAATATCGAACCTCTGGCTTCCCTAACCGCCCGCCCAGAATCGATACTATGGTTTTCTGGTTATTCTTTCCCCTCCATTTTCCTCTTTTATCCCTCTTTAGTTTTTGCCTTTAGAAGTGATATGTTTAGGTGATTAAGCGACGATGGAATACTTTAAACTAGGAATAGTTTGTAATTAGATGGGAATTTCGAACTATTGATTTTTTAAAATTGGAAAACAGATTTTTGCCATTTGGTAGTAATAGAAGTATCTTTAATTGCTAAATACTGCAATCGTAACTGTTTCTGTTTCTGTATAGAAGTGTTTGGGAGGAATTCAGTATGTTTGCTATCGGTGAAATAGAAATTGGGAAGTTCCCTTTGATAGGATGAGAAATTCTTGGTGTCAACTCGGAAGTGTTATAACTTATAAACATGAAATATGATTTTGGTTTTGATTCTTGCGGGGAGTTCCAATTTCATTTTGTACCTTCAATGTATTGCCTTATGTGAGCAATCGTCTCATGAAGGTCCTTTCATCTATACCAGTTATATTATCTGTTCTGGGTTTAGAACTTATTAAGACGGGCCTTATTCTATGTAACTAATGATATGATTGGCTGTGTACAATTGAAGGTTCTTATCTACATCCCAACTATTTGTGTTATGACAGTGGGAAATGCATGTGTGATACTTTTAGGTCGCCACATCTCATGGAAATATGTTCATTTTAAATTTTCTTTTTCATACATTGCATTCAGCATCAACATTTAATCTGTTTTTACAGTATCTTGGGGTCTATCGTCTCGATTTTCTTAACTTTTTCATCTCTTTGATAAATTTGGGTTGGGATACTTAAAATTTTGAAGGGTAACATCATACCTGTCACATGTTTGTATGCAGTTCAGGAGAATCAACTGTTGATTCCAAAAGTTCTTTGCCTATTGAGCAAGCTACAGAAATAAGTTTGTGGGAAAGACTTGGTAAAGCTGCTATGATGGATATTGAATCAAGTTCTTTTTCTTGGGACATGCTTTCGACACTTCACCATACTGAACATAGTAGTAGCAATGATCACTCCGAGGATGAAATGAGTAGAGCCCTTGAGGTACAGAATCTATTGTAGTTGGTGTTGCTGGAAGGATATATATATATATATGTTAGTTATTGAAGTTTGCAGTAATATTTCAGCCTTCTAAATTTCTAATTGGTTCTATCAACTCATGGTAGTAACTTTTCTGCATATTCATGGATAAAGAGGATTTTGGAAGTTCATAAACAAGACAAAAGTTAAACTACAACACAATTGCTCCTATCTCAAATAATAATTTTCTTTTTTTTATAGGTAAATGTTTTTTTCTTTTTTTTTGTCCACGTTAGGACTTGAACTTGGAACCTCCCATAACCTCATCCCATCCCTTTACCACTTGAGTCAGGCCTCAAGGGAAAATAATGGTAATTATGATGATGATAATAATAATAATGATAATAATAATTTTTTATAGGTAAGAATAATAATGATATTTTTATTATTAAGTCTTGTTAGGAGCCTAAATGAACTCATCCCTCCACATTGGTATTTGGGCCTAGGACCCACATGATTTCGTTTTGGGCTTATCCCAAAAGGCCTTATACCAATGGGATATGGTTCATACTTATTAATTCACGATCCTCCCTATTTCTAACTGATGTGCGACTTTGGGCATACACCCAACAATTACTATTATTACTATTATTATTACTACTACTCATACTTATTGTTACAGTGTATTCATTTCATATATTTGCAGTCTTTCTTTATACATTTTAGTTTCCATTTTCATTTCAAGAAATCAAAACTAGAAAGTTTTGCAACATTATATATTCTCTTTTCTGCTGCCTTAACTTCTCTTCAGTTGTGTGGATACAGGTCACCGTGAATTCTGGAGGGGTTGTCTTCTTTGCTCTATTCAACTGGCCTGAGAATGAGGATTGTTTCCCAAAGGAGGGAGCAGCAGTTATAAAGTTTTCATCTTCAAGGGTAGCCACACAATCAGAACGACTCGGCTATGAATTCGCAAAGTGGCTAGGAGTTCGAACTCCACAGGTTGTACTTTCTCACTCCATTAGCTGTTTTATTGTTACCATCTTATGCCATTAGTCTAACCCTCCCGAAAATATCTTCTAGGCTAGAGTCATTCACAATTCTAGTATGGAGTGGCTTCAGATTAAGGAAGCTGCAGAAAAAGCAAGAGATGCAGCAATTTCAGAAGGAGATGAAGTTGGTGAAGTCACATGTTCAGAGCTTTTAGAAGCTCTTGAACTTAGCCGATGCCTTTTTCTGATGAAGTGCAAATTTAACCTGGTTTTTTTTTTTTTTGAATAAAGAGTTATAATGCTGCTGCTGAATGAAATACCCATGCTTCCTTCACCACTTGCTGTCTCCTCAGCTGATATGCCACAAGGATGCGAGAAGTCGATTAGTTTTCCATCTGTGTTATTACTTGGTTCAAAATTCTGTTTGTTCAGATGGTTTGGGTCTACTGACCTGGCTAACCAATTTTCTTAGAGATCATCCATAGCATAGATGGTTAAAGATCAAGTAGCGGACCATGAAAATCTTATGGGCATTTTCCGTTTTCATTTACCTTCACCTTTGCACTTCTAGATCAACTTATATAACCTAAACTATGACAGCAATTAGAGGAGGAAGTATGAAATTTCATGATGCAAAAGCACTATAAAATACTGATATTATAATTACATTTTTTAATATGGTCATCTGAATGCAAAAGAAAATTGTTGTTTGCAGTTATGTACATGGATCTCCTCTCCTGGAAAGCTCAAGTGCATTTGAATCACGAGAAGCTGCAGAAAAGACCGCAGCAGCCCTTGGCAGGGTCTTGATGTTGGACCTTGTCATTAGAAATGAAGATAGACTCCCTTGTCGTCAACTTAGATGGCGTGGAAATTCTGCAAATCTGTTGCTGGCAGACAAAATGTCCTCTGCTGATATGGATGTGTTGTTGGAGGAAGCATTTGATTCTGCAATCAAGCGATATAGGCCAAGGGTAATTAGGGCTCTTGAGAAAGAAAGAAGGGCAACATCGGTTGACAGCAGATTGAGCCCTCATAATTCAGGATTGGTATCACAGAGTTCTGATATTTCTGATGCCATAGGATCACCATCATCAAGCAGCACTAGTCTGGAAGGTCATGCATTGAGTCAGTCGGGTGTTTCAGATTTTCATATTGTGACAATTGACTCTGGTGTTCCTCGCAGGCCGCCAGCAGGAAAACGTGCAAATGACCAGGCAAATTATCCGAAACTGGTTGAGCTCCTGCTCAACAGCTCCAAGTATTCCCTGAATCTTTTACATGAGATAACAGGAGGGAAATTAGGATTTGCTTCAGATGATACTGAAACAGCGACTGATGTACGTTGGACTGAGATGGCTTCAATTGTTCATGAATTTCGCCGTGGTTTTCGAGCTGCACTAAGAGACTTGCAGGGTTTCCATATATTCTTACTCACACTCCATCAAAAATTGGATGGTCTCTTACGGATTTTTCTGAATATCATAAATAAAACTTCCTATGCTGATTTTGACAAAGAGGATCTGATGGTCTCTGAGGGACAGTCGCAAGCTCCTGTAACAGGTCATTGTCCCTCTCCGCCCAGTAAGGAGCGAGTTGTGTGATAATCATCAATTTGAATGACACAGAGTACAGAGAACGGCTCCTAGGTTATCATCTTCTGGGCTTAGAGAAAGCTCAGATAGTTCTCCCATCTCTAGGGAAGGTTGGCATGGGAAGGTCTGCAGAGGGAGTACGGAATCACTCCGAAGCCTGCGATTGACAACAAAGCTCCGTGACTTTCACAAATTTGCCAAGGTATGCAATATTCTTGAAGAAAATGCAGCTGGATCACCTCCTTTCCAAGCAAAGCTAGTTTGTGTCTTCCATGTTTTGGTTTGACAAAAGCTGTTTCAAATATTATTGAGTCAAATTCTGACTCTTTGATTTATCCTACTGGAAATATGTGGATCAACAGCACAAAAGATACATCATGTGTTTTTAGAAGATAGGGTACACACATTTGTTTCTATACGTGTATATATGCATATCCATTGCAGAAGGTGAGATGACATTGTATCTCACAGGTTTCATGTCCCTGTTGTTAACCATAATAGAAAAAACGACCATTAGTGTTAAACGACCAACTCTCGTAAAAGCTCAAGCTTGTAGGATTTGGATTTAATATGAATATCATGCCTTTAACAATTAGCATACTAAAAACGCTTCTCTTGCAAACAATTAGAAGTACTTAGAAGTTTGGGATGTTTAGTTAAAAATGGATTTTACACAATCATTTCTGTCCATCTTTTTCAGCCAATTCCCCTGTTTCCATCTTTCCTTTGACCAAGGGGTCCTTGAACCATGCAAAAATTGACCTGAAAGGTTGATACCGATACCAAAGGTTACTATTTTCCTGTTTAAACCTGGACCATGACATTTAAAGCTTGAATAGATTGGATGGATTGCTTTGATATTGAGATGTGCTATGTCTGGTCATGTTAGTTTTATCTGCTAATCCTAAACATTGCCAGGAAAAAACTCCCAGAATTGAATGAGTGAGGTTTTTCAAAGATGTGCATGGAGAAGTTGTCTTTCATATTGAAAGTTACACATATCAATGTCATTGGAGCTTTGTAAACTTTGTATACTTGATTGAGAAAAGCTACTTTTTTCTTTTCTCCCAAACAAAGTTATGCTTCTACCTTGAGTTTCATATTTTGCCTGTTATATCATTGCCATTGTCCTTAGGTTGATGCAGAATCAAGCAAAGAGTTGGAACAATGGAATGAAATGCTAAAAAATGATGCAGTTAAATTATGCCAAGAGAACAATTTCAATTCAGGTTTCTTCGAGGGTAATGATAATAATGGTGTTGTTGATGCTTATGAGTTGAAGGTAAAGACTTTCCCTCAACTTTTCTGCTGAATTTTTACAGAGCCCAAATTCTTCCTTTTTTTTCCATGATTTTTTTCTTTTATCTTATAGGTCAGACTTGAGCATATTCTTGAGAGGATAGCATTGATATCTGAAGTGCTGCAAATACAAAGCGGCCATCTTCAATTACAGCAAGTCTCTTTTGTGGTGAGGCCCTTGCTGCAAGATCCCAGTCATTATTCTGTTATTCAGTACCACCTATATGCATATGTGATGAATTAGATCAGTTATGATTTTACAGCATATTTATAATTACAAAATTTTCTGGCGGTACCTCTCCTGTTCTTATGGATGGTTTATTCCTGTGACTTAAAACAGATTCAGTCATACATAGACCTGGCAAAATTTGACACGACCAATGAACCCGACACGATTTTTGCATGTTTGGGTTGAATATAATTGTGTTTGAGTCATATTCGTGTCAATCCATATAGCATGAACTTTACCCGTTTAATTATTATGTAAATTAATGTTTAACCTAGATTAACCATTTAATATGTTGACATGTTGAATATTTATGGATTAATTATAAATTACATTAATTTAAATGACCAAATTAATAACGGTATGCATGTTGTCATGTCGTCAATTCTTAATTGGAGTGGTATTTGAATTTGTTAATTTTGATACAATTATTATACAATAGAATGCTTATATGTTGACACGATCCGAAGATAACACGTAGACACGAATTGCCACCCCTAGTCATGCACACAAGGTTACTAATGCTTTTTACATTCATATGGATCATTTTCTAGTTCCCTTATACTAGCGCCATCCATGTAGTAACTAAAGTCCCTTGATCCACTTTCTTTTTCTCTGATCCCACAGCTTCCTGAACCATCTGAAATCCTTGCATAAGTGTAGCTTATTCAGCTTTTTTTTTTTTTTTTTTGATTTATTCTTTTCTTGTAGTCATTATTATGAGTTTTTTCTATGAACTCTAGGTTGGAGCTTGATTGATTTGACAGAACCCAGTAGCCATAAATTATGTACAATTTTTTAAGGAAGCTATTGCATAGACCATTGAATTGCCTGCAACTTTTGCTGCAATTTTAACTGAAGATAGATCTTTTCTCTGACAGTTAATGTGAAAGAAATGTCGTTCAATCATTGTGTACTCTATCGTAGGAGCTTTTGCTGTCAGATTGTCAAAGTGGTCTCTTTAATAAAGATCGTGGTTGGGTTTTTCCTAGATTAACCAATGGTCTCGAGTTCGAACCCTGAGAATGTAGTTGTGTTTTGTGGTAGAGTTTTACCGTCCTTGTGATCCCTCTCGGTTCATATGGGGTTTAGTCTAAGTGTGTTGTGACTTAAAGGCGCATGCATGGTCCGCTCAGGACACTTCATCGTTTGACAAAAAAAAAGATCAATTGAAGGATTAAGAACTATCTTTTTAGAAGAGTAATTCAATGAGCTAGAGTCAATGGCAAGATAAGTAGATAGAATGTTAACATTGTTTCCTCTTACTGCTTGGTATGATTGAAGTTATGTTTTTTGGAAGTGTTATTCAGATCATCAACTCCATGAGCAGTGGTTTTGAACTTCAGTGTGTACCCCTGTTCCTGCTCACTGTTATTTTTTCAAACCTAAATTGGGAAGTGGGCAGCTTCCTTTTTCTTGCAAGATAAACTAGCAGAACATTTACATAATTGTTGAAAGTCCCCATGAAAAGTCTTTCCATCAGGAAAACGTTCAACTTCCATCATTAGGGTGTTACCTCTGCTCAAAGGATAAAAACTATAATGGCAGGCAATTTGTAGTCTTAGCTAATTTGTATAGTTTTGATAACACGGTGCTTTATTGGATTTTTTGACTTGGTTGGGATGTAGGTAGAGTTTGTTGGGTATCCGTTTGGGCTGGTAGAGTTTTGCAGTTGTTTTTGTTTTATCTGGTTCTCTTGTATCTCTACCCGTGTTCTTAGGACCTATTAGTTCTTTTTTTATCAATATATTTCTTTTTATTGATAAAAAAAAATCCATCATTGGGGTGTTAACTTTCAGGATTCCAGTATTAGCACATTCAGACAGAATTCCTTGTTGGAAGATTGTCTAATCACTTCACCGTGCTGAACTCTTTCAATGTGTCAATTATGAATTTCCTGGAAATCTGTTTGGGAACTATTTTGTACTCATTAATCTACCTGCATATTTGGACAGATTTCCGACAGTGAAGACACAAACATCAGCAGCATATTTGAAGAAGCTTCTGCATTCATCGATCATGTTGAACAAACAGGGGGGAGGGTTCTTGTTCATTGCTTTGAAGGGAGAAGCAGAAGTGCGACGTTAGTTCTTGCTTACTTGATGCTGAGGAAGTAAGTAAAATAAAACAAATTACATGTTAGCGAGCAAAATCTTAAATTTTATGTTGAATTCATGCTGGCATTAGACCTTAAAATGAATTTTAGACCTTAAAACCTTGCTGTAACTGTTATCATAGATCACTGAGTGTCTGTGTAGTTCATCACCATTTGGGGTTCCATGTCTATCATACAAAAGGCTGTGGAGTTTATTAGCATTTTTGTTTTCAATCCTAGTTTCTCTTCATTTCTTTTCCTTTTTACACTTGCCACATTTCATTCCTGATCTTAAGACCACCCAATACAATTCTATGCTACTTAAACTTTAAAGGTTTTCTTATCTATCAGGTCAATCTTTTGGGTTAGGATTTTCTATTGGGTTTAGGTACCCCCTATCATTGGTGCTTTCATTGAAAGTCAATGCATAGTGGGAAAGGGCAACCTAGTGCCCCAAGAGAGGGTCCAAAGTGAAAGCTATTCGGAGTGAGAGTTGTCCGTGGACGTCCAGCTTCTCTAAAGATGGGCAATGATACAATCTCATGATACTTAAGCTTGAGAGGTTTTCTTACCTATTAGGTATGCTTTTTGGGTTTCATTGGGCTTGAATACCTATCATTGAAAGTTGATGCATAGCGGGAAAGGGCAACCTAGAACAGGACTACTCGGTGCCCTAAGAGAGGGCCCAGAGTAAAAGTTATTTAGAGTGAAAGTTGTCCATGGACGTCTAGCGCTTCTCTAAAGATGGGCAATGATGCGATCCCATGATACTTAAGCTTGAGAGGTTATTTTACCTATCAGGTCGGTCTTTTGGGTTTGGGTTCTCCTATCGGGTTTGGGTACACCTATCACCACCCTAAGTCACACCAGCCATCACTGCCCTCACTTGAGTGGAGTCGAGATTGGTTGGAGATATGAAGCATACATGCATTCAAGTTTTTTTTCTCAAATGTGAACCTCTTTTTTTTATGCAGGAAGTTTACTCTACTAGAAGCATGGAGATGCCACCAAAAGCGCGTACATCGCTAGAGCACGGCCCGGCTGATGGGTTTGCGGGGACCCTCTGGGCTCGGCCGAGCGCCGCGGAAGGTTTTCGATGGAATGGCATCGTGAAAACCGCGATGAAAGTTTGCCCCATACGTGGGAAAAATGCCCAGGCTTGAGCGGCGGCTTCGCTCAGCTCCATTCTGAAATCCTGAGGTATCATCGGGAGTGTTGATAGTGGCCCATGACTATGGAATCTGAAGGCTATAAGTGCTCGAGATTACGGCGTCGGCGTCATTACACTGACGATCCCAACTCGGTCGTGGATGAATAGGAAGGAAAATAATTTCTATGGCTTTAATTAAACACCTCCTTATAGCATCTCCAGCAGTTAGCAAAAAAAAAAGTATTTAAAGCCATTTTTACTTCTGGTCTGAGATTTAGTTAAAGTTTTAATTAAACATCTTGTGATGGCGCTCCCCAAGTTAAAAATCCCTATCTGCATCTATTCAAATTTTACCCTTTCTCTTATTATCATTCACCTTCATTATCTGCCGTTCATTTATATCGCTCATTATCTTTATAAAATTGATTTAAAGATAAATAAATATTTAATTAAAATTTAAAATAAATATAAAGATTCAATTAAAAATAAAAATGGCCATAAATATTTAATTAAATCAATAAAAATAAATATAAATATTTTGAATTAATAATTTCAATAGGTGTGCTTTTTTTGGGTTACAAATATTGGTAGTACAAAAAATTTTGCTCTTAACATAAAAAATAATGAAAATTAATTTTTCGCGATTTCTTAAATATGCGAGGTTATAAAAAGGCTGATAAATATTCGGTGATTTAACGTATCGGCCGATTGAAACACTCTGTCACGTTAGGGTTATAAAAGAATTTGGAAATCGAGTTTTGGATTATTTAATATCGTTGGGTGAGGTTGTCAGTCGCGTTAGCGCTTATAAAAAGCTCGTCGGGTTACGGATGATTTGTGGTCGTTCGTTGATTTGTCACATTACGTAGGGGTTTTAAAGGCCGATAAAGTTGGTCTTATAGATATCTTGTATTGACTTATTCGGAAATCCACGAAACCAGGCTTAATCGTTTGTTAAGCGATAAGACTTCAGCATCCCATAAATTGGGGAGGATGTCGCCAAATTTTCACACATGAGGTTTTCAATTACTTAGAAGCGAAGAATGAATAACTTTTGCTTGTCTTTTGAATGATTCATCTTCTTGACGAAGAAGAAGAAACACGTGGTTACGCCCATGGTATCGAGTTCGAAGGCCAAGGAAACTACGTGAATGCGGGCTGCGGTGATAGAATCGTTAGGCAATACCGTCTCGTGTCGAGTTCGCGGCCGTTTCCGACCTCACTAAATGATTACCGGAATTTGAAAATCCGATCTCTGACGAAACATTATTGCGAGCTCTTTTCGTTTAAGTCGGCTTTCTGTTTCTTGAATTTTACATCGCTCCAACGTTGTAATCAGTATTTCGTCTGAAAAATCGCCGACACGATAAGTTTATCAGGTGAGCAATGGCGGTACACTTGCCCGGCGCTTGCATGGGTGTCACCAGCGGACTCCTTTCGACGAATATGTTAAATTGGAGACCACCCAGGCTATCCAGTGTGTGACGATTCTAACGAGGGTAGTGAAATTTTGGGCTGAATATCTACACCGAGATCCCAACGGTACGACATCTCTGAAATTTATTCACGAAAGCTAATCAACGTGAACTCTGGAATGTTAAATGATTTAATTTGTATGCAGGCGTGGAAAAGCGTCGGCTTGACCTTATCACCGGAATGTATCGCAGTATCCGGCGTAGTATTGTAACCGAAGCCGTCGCCTCTACGACTTGTGGATATGGCATGCTTTTGGCGTGCGGTGCTGATGATATTAATGTAATCGGCGCCTCGATCTGTTTGCAACTACTTGAGAAGGATGTGGCCACTTTGACAAATTATACCATAATGAATGACCATTCTGATATGGGATCTTATCTTATGAATGGTATATATCAAATTAGGCCAGCCAGTTGTTCGGTCGATTCCTTTGTCTCGAGTTAGCTCCTGAGTGCTTTGCAAAAAAACATAGAGTTCACCGAGGATGTAGAGCGAAGCGTTTAGGGTCTTGTTTCGTTTCTTTATCATTCGAGGGCCAAACCGTTTTGGCATCATGAGACTTGACTTTTATCATGAAAGCATGTGTTATTTTACGACGCGCGATGTCGAGGATGGCGGGTTGATAATGATAGGCTTATTGCGATAACCTGGCGATTAAGACTATGACTCATTAGGAGCCGATGGGTTGAAGTCTCACGAGGCGAGACCACTGATCGATTTATGGCCTGGCAGGTGCCATTCGGTCGAACACCAGCTATGCCCTCCGCCGCTGACATTGTGCACATCACATGGGCCTTCTACAGTGAGGCGTTATCGAGTGATTTTTCCTTATTTTAATATTATGTTTTGTTGCAATAAGTGACATGTTATGTTTTTAATGAAAATTGAGTTAGTTGCATATTTTAATCATTTTTTACTCTTAAGTTGACTCATTAGATAATTTGAATATTTCATTTTAAGTAGTAGATAAAATTGAAATTACATTTAAGAAATAAGCATTTAGTAACTTTGTTTATACATTCAAAGTTAGATATCTTGCATTTTTAAATTCCTTTTGCCATGCGTAGCATTCTTCTGAAGTTGATAATAGTGTTCTTTATTATTTGTCGTATGTGATATGTCTTTTCCATAATGGCATCGTCGGCGATCGTCTATGCGTATCTTGCTTTCGCCTGCGTCCTATGCTGACACGTTCATGATAATACAATTCTGCGTCACTCCGCCACATGCTTACTCGTGATGAGTGAAGAACTTTTGCTCCTCATAAAAATTCTTTCTCTTTTCACTCTGCCTAGATAATTCACTAATCGTATCTGAAATAGAATTACTAGTATCTGTTGGACTCGCCTTACTTTTAAGTCTGCTTTCTTTAGGTACTTTTCTTCTCGGGGGTCTCTTCCTTGGAGAGCTAACTGTTTCATTGCTATATGAATCTTGATCAGGTCGAGAGATACGAGGTGTTTCATGAGTTCACTCGTAAACGGGAGCGGGGCCTAGGAGTTGCTGCGATATAATCATTACTATCACGGTATTTAGCACCTCGACAATGATCATAAATCCCACGGACTCAACCCCGACTTGGAACATATTCATAGCTTACCTTAGCGTTGCGAAAAATAAAATTAGATATAAATAAAATTTTCATTAAAATAATTGTTATAGAAAATTATAAGCAATAAGATCGCCCGAGCCTCGTCGATGTTAACACTTTGCGGCTATTTGCGATGCATGCTAGTATCGAAGCCATTTTGTGATAATGTGGTTTATCAGTCGATTTTGTCTGCGAACATAAGAATCAGTGGTGGGTGTGACTCGACATTGGTCTCAAACGCGGCCCATCTCGATCGAAAAACTTTGACGTCGGTTGATACGATCACGGATCTTGGGTTATGGTCGACGAGCTATGCCTGATGCCCACGTCTTCCTCGATTAAGAAAAGATTTTTGCTTTGCTTGCGTATTGGAGGAGATGTCGTTCTATTCTGAAATCAAAGCTTAAATTAAGTATTAGTAAACTAAGTGGAAAAGTAATTCATATCAATTTTATTTATGATTTAAAAATTGAAAATAATTAGAAGTTAATAAAAATATTTGTGGTAATAAAAATATGATTTATAGTTTATCACTTATTGATAATATTTTATTTATAATATTATAAATTGAAAATAATTGAAGTTAATTACTAATATTTGTAGGCTAATAAAATAAATTAATTCGTATCGAGTAAAATTTGTTTTAATTTTATAAAATATGATTTATGTTAATAATATTTTATTTATAATATTATAAATTGAAAATAATTAGAAGTTAATAAAAATATTTGTAGGCTAATTAGTTGTAAAAGCGTTGGTTTGGCGAAAGCGGCGTCGTTTGTCCTTTTGAGCGAACGATATCGTTTTGGCTCAGCCGATATTTTTTAAAATTTTACTTTGTACGAAAGCGGCGTCGTTTTGTTTAAAGCGCTTCAAGCGGCGTCGTTTTGGAGGCGGCTTTCCCAAACACGAAGCGGCGTCGTTTGGGTAATTATTTAGCGCCCAGCGGCGTCGTTTTGGAGGCGATTATGGCACAAGCGGCTGTCGTTTTTAAAAAAATAAAAAGCCCGGCTTGGCGTCATTTTGTCTCTGGAAGAAAGCGAAAGCGGCGTCGTTTCGTATGGTCACTTGCTTCAAAACCCGGCGGCCCGATCCTTTACCCCATGAAGTAGGAGAACTTACCGTTAACGGAGGTAGCGGCGGCCGTTGGCGGCCGTTTTGGGCCGTGCGACGTGGTAACTAGGCGTGGGCGGTCAGTGGCGGCGTTAAACTTGCCTCGATCGGTTGGCTTTGCGAATTCTTCCTGCCACGTAGTTCTGATTTTTCGATTTCCCTTAGATGCGGAAATGAACCATTTCATTTGGTATTTATAGAATTTTGTTTTGGTCTGGGAGTTGAAAATGGTTGCGGGTGGTCGTTTTGGGTCGGGGATTCTCACGTAGTAGGTATGCCGGTTTGCCTATTTGGATTTGGTTCAAAATCTGTTACAGTTCCGCGGGTGTGATTTCGGCTCCTGATGGCTATAATATTGAGGTAGAATGGGTTTTTCTTGTGTTTTTGTTGATGGCGGTGATCGGTATATTTGACGATTTTCTTGATCAGCATTCAACGTGATTTTAGCTCTATTATTTGGTACTTCTTTGGAGCACCATTTTTCGTTTAAGCATTAAATATGGCTTTGTGTCACGATCCGGCCCGACCCGATTAGGCGGATCGAACGAAGTCGAGGGCGTGATCTTATCTATCGCATATCTATATGCTTTCTTTGGGACTCTTATTGACTGTTCTTTCGAAATTTGTACTGTACCTATTGGTACACAAACAATTTCGATAATAACAAAATCATTTGTACATGTACAAAGAACTACCACCACCAGTGGTGTCCATCTGAATTTATCTGCATATCTGAGTCCAGCAATTACTTATCTGATTATATATGTACACATATTTAATAGTGTTCAGCGTTTACATTGTTTGCAAAAAGAAACAAAAAGACTTATACATTATACAAAATCTTCCGATGGATTTATTGATGTGTTGACCTCAGTGCGATGTGGAATGTTAAGATCCTCCCAGCCTCTCTTGGTACACAGCGGATTAGAGACACGGTGTAACAAACTGCAGCTTAGTGAGACATAAGCATGGACAACCACCCGATGGCGTATCCCACGAGCTTATACATATGCATTATATATATATCTAAACATATTTCTATAACGTAATTCCTTATCATACGATATTCTATTGCATGTCGATCTTTTTTTTTTTTTTTTTACATTACATATTACATGTCTTTAGCATCTCCTTTATTTATACTTTTACGTATTCTTTGTTGATCTTTTATTACTATCTTGTCTGTGTTCATCTTTCACGCTTGTTATATATCTTTCAATGTTCTATTCTTTGTCAAGTTACATAATGTCTCTAGTCTATATCTTTTATCTTTCGGTTCTATGATTTATTTCATTTCTTCACTTTCATACTTATCTTTATTGTATACTTTCCTATTATAGGTGTTCATCTTGTCTTGTTCATATCACATTATCACATTACTATTCCTACTTTTCTTGTGTTTTTATACCTATTTTCTTCGGTTATAATGTAAACTTTTCTTATTCCTTGGCCCCCATGCATTTTTCATCGCCTTGGTATGCACCACTCATATCATATCTATTATATACTTTTCGTATCACATTTTCCTTTTGTGTATACTTTTCCTTTTCTTTTATTTTCATATGCATAAATACCTTAGAAATTGGATTCGGAAATAGCGGAAGGTGCAAGAGTCTTATCAACTGTGAGGCAGTGATCTCTGTTAATGCAGAAGGTATCGTCATTGTCACCGAGGCGATGACCTATGTCATGTGCTATGTCACGTACCCGGAAGGTACTATCCTTTGTCACGAGGCGGTGATTTCTATCTATTAATGGTGACATTGCGGGGCCACTGATCCCAACCGGGATCTATATCATTACGACGGCAGAGATTTCCGATATCTTGTCTATGAATATCTTTGCGGCAAATTATTATCTTCCCACTATGGCGTACATCTTATCACTCTCTGAGGTTAAGCGAATGATCGAAACTATTACATTTACGGCACATATCGCTAAGCATGAATAACTATTGTTATCATAATTGTTTATGCATATACTATCATTACTTTACTTTGTATTAGTTCTCATAGTTGTAGCTTCACATTCGGTTCTCATATATCACATATAATACATATATTCGTATCTTTTCTATCGTTTTAGTTTTGTCTATCATATATTCTAGCGTGTTCCATCTTATTCTTTTCGATTATGTCTATCTTATACTCATATCTTTTACGTATTCTTATCGTTTGTTCTTAGCATATTTCTATCTATTCATTAGTATATCTATCATATAATCTATCATACGCATATATTCATATCATTAATCTTATATGCATATGTGCCTATCATTAAATGTACTTTAGACTATCATATCTTTTGACATGTTCTGTCATGCTCTTATTATATTTTATGACATACCTATCATATCTTATGACATATTCTATGCCTTTCTATACTTGTACATTATGCAACCTATGTATTCTTATTCCTCTATGATTCTACTTTATGTAGAAATTGGAATCAAATCCGTCGGATCATCCGAACTAAAGGATTATGGCATTTTAAATGCCGTAGTAAATTTACAGATTTTTACGGTGACACGTTTGTATTCACTTAATTTTCCGGGAATTACTTAGCTTTATATTTGTATGCTCTTTATAATAATTTTAAGCTAAGGTCTTTGGGGTTATTCATTGGAATCATACGATTCGGACGGCGGAACTCAGGTGCGATCGAAACAGCCGGACTTCTCTATGTTCCAACAACGAGCCAGAATTTGGTTTTGCACATGGTCCCACTTCGAGTGTATTTTTGGGCCACTTAGGATCAGAATTTGGCGATGCCTTCTCTTTAAGTTTTGTTCTCCTTGAAATACATTTTAATTGGCAGCCCGAATCACCCCAATCGGATAAAGAATGGGTAAGTTATGGCCGAAATACTAAAACTGATCGAAACGGGGAAAACCCGGAACAAGTTGTACCGGTACAAGCTCGAGTTATGCGGTCGCAAGCTTGGCGAAATGACCAGAGATCAAAGTTGTACCGATGAGTTCAAGTTATGCCGTCTGAGTCGCCGAGGAGATACCGAGTGTGTTTTCTCACATTTTTTATGCCTGATCCCCGATCCATACACTTCAAACACACATCAAAACCATTTCAAATTCATCTTATGATCGCACCCCCTCTTCGAATCACACTGCTTTCAATTCGTATATTTCTTCAACCATTTATCATGAATCCTCTCGAGCCCTCTAACATAGGTTATTATCCATACTCGACCCAATCATGTAGATTAGTTAAGTTTAAATACAATACTAATTCATTTACTTTCCTTATTTATGAATCCATCCTCGAAAGAAGATTTCATGTCTTCTTGTCACATTAGTTTTACGAACTACTTTTAAGAATTCTAGGGTTAGGAAGAAATCTAGCAAAACCCAGAGTTTTGGGGAACCAACTAATAACCATGCAATTGTATGGAAAACAGTTGAAATTTATAAAGCCCGTATAGTTCCATACCAAATCGAGTTCATCACGGCTGATCTTGGTTATCATGTTCCTCTTCTCTTCTTCCTCTTCCCTCTTCTCTTCTTCCTCTTTTCTTTTTGCTCTTCTCTCTCTCTCATGGTTTGGTCTCCAAATGAGACCAAATTGGGTCTTCAAATCCCATGTTTTGTTAAGTAGTGTTGGGTAAGATCTTCATTTTGACTTTGCTTTTCGTAATTGCATATTGGTCCCCTGATTTTCTTTTATCTCTATTCTATCTTTTCTATATTTGCCTTTAATCCATAACTTGTAGAATTTCTATTTTGGCATCCCATCTTTTACTCTTATAGCACTTAAGTCCTCCAAGTGGTAAATTACATATTTACCCTTGGCTTTATTATTAATTAGGGTATCTTGTTTTATTTAAAAAATTCCTATTTAACTTTTTAATATACCAAACAAGTCAGAAAACTATTGGGAGTATATTTAGGGTGTTACACTTTGAGCTCCGGTTTTGGTGACTCACGGGTTGCTCTTATAGCTACCACAACATTAAAGTGATGCAGTTCGATCTTCATCTGAAGGAGAGATGAAGCCTGATGTTTATGCGCTGCGATAATGAGATGGGCACGCGCCCGGTCTGAATTGGCAATTTGTGTTGTGGTCGTGTTCCTTATCGTGTCGATGTATGGATCGTGCTCCCGATGCGTCGGCTGGTAAATACTTGAATATGTCGCTGATGTCGGCGATTATTTAAAAAACAGGCGGCGGGTTTATTATTAGGTGTAAAGTAGTGTAGCGAATATGTGATTTAATTGATTTAAAATAATAAAAATTATAATTAATCGTCAATGCGTATTTAACACGAATAACCTATTAAATATAATATATTTATTAATTTTATTATTAAATTAATAAAATTATAATTAATAATTCATTTTTAAACATAAATAGCAGTAAATAGGTTAATTAATTAATATAATAATTAAGCGGAATTCGATTCGGATCAAGTCGTGTTAGGCAAGTCGACCACGAATATGACCGTTCTATTAAATGTATTAAAGATCCAATCTGAATATAGCACAAGCATAATTATATTGATCAAACTCGTAAAAACCGTGTTGGGTTTGTGTCATGTTCACATGTTGGGTCAAATTTTGCTAGCCCTACTGCCAGGTATTGATCTTTCTCCTAAATTAATACATTTTTTTAAAATAATACCTATACTAGTCCCTCATTATCATGTTGTTGGTGACTACGATTTTAAATTTTTTCAAAAAGTTAAACCACATTTACCGACGATCCATAAAACGCAGGCGTAATTAAAATCATAGTCACCAACCACGATTTAAAGTTGGGTGGTTACGGATTTGATGATTTGGTAGTAAAAAACTAATATGGGTCTTATTTTCAAAATATGAATTATTTTAGAATTTTCTTAAAAATATTATTTTAGAGCAGTGATATTTGGTTAATAAGTATGTCGATGACAAACACAGTTTCTCTTTTTATTTTTTGAGAGGTTACATCCTTTTGCCAAAAATCTCTTATTTATTCTAGAAATGCCTGAAAATATCTCTTTGCCTTACCGTTTCAATCGCTACGTTAAAATTTCTGCTCATGCCCCAGTATCCCGAGAGCCAAATCCTCCAGAAGCCATCCTCGCTTTGTTCCCCCGCCCCCACAGAAACCCATCCTGGCTTTTATTTTAAAGCCCATCCTTCGCAAATCCGATAACCCCAAACAATAACAAATCGGAGGGTCAATAAGAATGAAATATCAGTAAGTTTAACTTCTTTATTTGATTTGTTGTGTTTATTCTTTTATTTCAGATTAAATATGGGTTTATAGTTGAATTTTTTGAAATTTAGATGCGGTTTCTATGTTTGGGATTACATCTTAGGATTCTCAAATCCGAAGTTGAGCTTCCTTTCCGGATTTCATTGAATCCGGTTAAATCTTCATTTTTCGGATTTCATGATGTCCGGAAAAATTGATTTCAACCGGATTTCATGATCTCCGGAAAAATTGCTAGATCCGGATTTCATGATGTTCGGAAGAATTGAATCTTTCCGGATTTCATGATGTCCGGTAAAATGTTGTTTCAGTTCCATGATGTCGAAATTCTCTATAAACCAGTCTGATGGAATCGAGTGTATAAAGTGGACCATGAAATCCGGTGTTATTTGTGAATCCGAATGCTTTAATTTATTTTATTTAATGATTATATTTATTTAATTTATCAATCTTTATGACTATGAATATGATTATTTATGATTAATTATGATTTCAATAAAATTTGTGATTATATAATTTAAGATTATGAATATGATTATTTAAAAATAATGATTATGAGTATGATTATATTAATTTAATTTATCTCAATCTTATTTTCTTTGAAATAGATATCTTGTAGCGTCTTCCGAGGAGGAGATATGTCTAGTGCACCTGTGACGCCTCTGGGATCGGAGCGTGAGCGATGAGTGCAATTAAGAGGAGGTTGAGCGGCGGTAGATCGAAGTCTGGTTGAGCATCCTCGGCATGATAGGGATGGGGCGGGAAGTGATGAGTGTTCTTTGGAGGACTATCGATAGATCTATGTGCGGAGTTTTCACAACCATGTTGCGTAGATATATGGTTAGGAGAGGTAAACAATCATTATCCCAAGTTGTATATATATATATATATATATATATATATATATATATATATATATATATATATACTATATATATATATATATATATATATATATATATATATATTTTTTTTTTTTTTATGTTAATTTTAGTTACGTAGCTTGAATTGTAATTTATTTGAGTATTTATATTGTAGGATCGGCGCCATTGAAATTGGTAAATCATGGTGTAGCTGCCGATTATGGGTGCTTGATGCGGGGGTCACCAAATTTACGAGGCCCATGCATCAATCCACGAGTTAACTGCAGATTAATTAGTTGCGATCATCGAGTTGCGGAGTAGACCCGATGTTGTCGGCATTTTTTGTGAGCGGTGGCGGCCGGAGACCCGCGACTTTCATCTTCGGATTTGGTGAGATGACCATCCGCGGTAGGCGATGTAGCATCATTTACACATACTATTCTTGGATCGATGATATCATTCTCCGCGATTAAGCCGGGTGGGCGATGCCGATGCTTTATTAGTCGGGTTATTTGGGCACCACCCGGCGTCGAGGCATCTCGAGAAGCCAGGCTGATGTCGTTCTCCTTGATTCGACTATTGTAGGTGGAGGATAATTTTAGACTATTACGGATGTCTCATCGATGATGACTCCGAGTTTGCTACTCGACTTCGCACTCCATCACGGTTGGTTGCACTTTCATTCTTGATAAAGAGTGCGGCCCGATATCGAAGATAATTAATACTGGAGCGTAGGGACCTACGGCATGGTTGGTAGCTATGCTTGGGAGTGCGGCTTATGCAGCATATCTGTACAGTGACTAACTCACTGCGACGGGTTTGAGAGGTCTGCGGCGGTTTGGTGGCTTCACGACCGCAGTACGATTGATGACACTTTTCGATGATTTTTAGATAATTTTCAGTGCTCGATTATATTGATATTAAGTGTACGATTTATTATGTAAACTGGTTACCAGGCACTCACGAGATGTTTTCTTCTCGGTTATGCATTACATCAGTCACGACCACGTGCACTACGTTGGAGGCCGCCGCGTGATTCGATAGTTCTGCCGGTCGGTTAGGGCGACTAGATCGATTGTGATTGAGGATGTCTGGCAGGGAGCCATCGTGGATCATCGGTGAGCACCCCTTTCCCAGATGTGCATGGTTTTAAGGATGCATAAAGTGCGGGTGGTTGTTGGCCCAATGTCGTCAGGGCCCGGGTCTTACGCCGAGTTTGGGTATATTCGAACCATTCCTCGCGATCTTTCGCTCGCGACTGACCGTAGTATCTTATTGGATCAGTATTGGGAGAGATGGACGGATCCGCGTGCTTGTGTCCAGTCGAAGTCGACGATGCCGGTACTGAGGCTCGGGAGAGAGTGTAAAGTATATGGCACAGGTATGATGTCGCATATCGCATCGCGCTCGTTGACCTCCACATCGAAGTCGGGTTCTGGCGGATCTGCGATCTTCTATCTGCCTCACATCTTGCATCTGCCGGTGATGTTGTAAGTTAAATATGAACCGTTTGACTAGTAATCTAAATTGTACATAATATTTACTTAACTTTTATTATATTACTAATATTAAGTTCACATATTATTTATGTAAGCGTAATCACAGGCATTGATTTTAATGAGGCATGTGATATACGGTGGAAACGGCCCGAGTCTCGATTATTTTAGGGTGCATTGGATAAGTGCGTATACTTTGCGTCGAGATGAGACTGACATCTCACATCACTCCATCACTGCTCCGACATCTCCGCCTATCCTGCTCCAGCATCTCCGGCCTCCATCACTGCTGCGCGTCCATTTTTTAGCCCTCCCACTTTTGTACATCCTCCTGACATCATTGATCCTCCACCACCGATAATTCATCCTCCTCCCGTGTGATTTGCTCCTCGGCACACCAACGTGGATCGCCAGCTTTTATAATGGATTATTCAACCTACCGGTGTATATGTTCGTTGAAGGAAAAAGAAGACTTAGTTTGATGTTTATGTATTGAACATTAGACTTTAATGTTTAAAATAGAATTTGATTAATTTTATTTGTATTATATTAGTTGTTAGATTAATTTATAAAATATATTTAAATTTTCAAATATTAAAATAATTTATATAATATAGTTAAATTTTATAAGTATTAAAATAATTTATATAATATAGTTAAATTTTACATCGGTTCAAAATCCAGTAATTTTACATTAATTTTTTTATTTAATATAAATAAAATGATGTTATGAAAAATGACTCACACATCATTAAAGTAATTAATTTTAAATTATTAAATATAATACATATCGTTTACAATGTCATTTAAAGTTGTAGATACGTCGTATTTCGTAAGTCGATTGCTCTCTTTTGTCATTCTGTCGAGTTCGTCTATTGATGATCTAGAGCCTCGATCCGAAGTGCATGGGGATCTCCCGTCCTCCCGGTATTTGGTATCGGTAGTGTGGGTTAACGTACAGTGGAGGTATTGGTGATGTCGAATCCATGAAAACTATAAAAATAAAGATGCGTCCTTTGTCAAAAAACAAAAATATAAAAGCATTAAACTTAATGACTAACATAATATAATTTATGAGCACATGCGAAATGTGATCCTCGACAAATCCAAGTGCGATCAATGGTGAGTGAAGTGCGGTGATCTGGATCTAAAGTGGTAGATATGTTGGGCGTTGACTCTGGTCGTGAATTTAACCTGATATTGGCCTTCCGTGGGGTATCAAATGACCATTAATGTCGAGTAAAAGTCATCCAAATCATACGTTATGGGCCGAAATTGAAACATGATAATGAATAAGCCGACTCGGAAACACGGTCGATTGATCCATACGATTGGGCGTACCGTAAGTGAAAGTGTGAAGCTCGTAGACCCGTCTTGTCGAACCGTTCCCCCATCCGTCTTCCCCCATTCGCAATGCTTGTGATCGGCGATATCGCGTGGTAAATACGCGTAACATCGCGTGTTATTATGTGTTCACGTGTTGATGTGGAAACATTTAATGTACTTCAATTTTTTCCTTTGGTACTTTACGGAACATGCGTGGGTGGAGGAAATCTTATCGTAGGCGGACTGCAATTTCAAATAAAGAAGGAGCTTGTTTGGTAGATGAATTGATTTTACCGATAAACGAGACTGACCCTTTACCTTAACCTTCTCGAGTAGTGGAAACATAGATGTCGTTGCGGAATGACTAACTCTCGACTTCCTTTTTAATGCTATTTTACCTCATCACAATCGATAGAATTGTCTCAAAATCTTATCAATCCGGGAGTAATTGTCCTTTCAGACGAGACATTGTCGTTAACAGTATCCAACTTCATCGATGAATGCACGCTATCAGGGGTGTCTGAGCGCTTAACGATAAGCTCTGCGAGACCGTGCGCTACAAAGAGCGGCCCATATGAGGTTACATTCCCACGCGACCACATATTCCCTTCTCAATTTCAACGAGTTGCTCTTTTTAAACTCGTCGATATCATAGTAGGTGAAGCCACCAGATACCATACCCGCAATTCTTTAAACATAGCATTATTAGATTGATGTTGACAAACGAATATCGCCTGCCGAATGGAAGGCACTGATTTAAGTATATTTGCAACTCAATAAGAGCATTGTTACATTCGAGAACTCGAATCCCTTGGGGCAGACGAAGATGTCTTGACACTGCATGTGCACTCATTACATAAAGTATAAAACATATATTAAAATCATTTTTATGTATGGATATTTGAAGAAAAACTAGTACTAATTAGCGTACCTATTGGTTGTGGCGATTCTGCAAATCGTTACTTTGTCTGTCATTTGCGACAAATCTTTCGCTATAAAGAAATTAAATGCGAGTATATGGCGTATTTTTCTTTCTAGGAATTGAATAATGTCAGTTGTCAAAATGATCTTAAATTTCTCTCTCATTATCGTCCTCATTCGAAGAAAACACGAGACACTGGTGACATGAATGCCTCCCGCTTCTCTTTTAAACTCGAGCAAACACGAGTTTGCGAAGTACGTTTTTGATATATGCCATACATACGGAAGATTTGTTGTAGTAGGAAATACCCCTAACCGCCGCCGGCGTTCATTAAGGCGACTCCCCATGGTGTGACATTATGTAATCGATCGATAAACATTAAAGCTTTTGTAACTACTCCGTTTGCCCCAGTGTAGTTGTCTACGCTCGGCGCCGAAATTATCTGAATGTCACGGAAAAAGAGTCAGTTTGTAGATGTCACCTCTGATCGAAGTGAAGGCGATGTCTGTTGGTTTATAAGTGCGATCAATGAACAGAGCAATTTCTGAAATCGTTATTAAATAGAAGTAGGATGTGCCCGAGCAATTCTCTCACTGTCGTTCGACTCGTCTTCCATGCCATTCAACATATTTACATTCATTCAGCTTGTTGCATTTGCGATCTACCGGGCTCAATAAAGTAGTCGATGCTTATGACGCATTGTAGATTGTCTTCATAGTGCTAACATTATACTCACTGGGCGATTTTATGCATAAGAATACCTTTGCTTTCACCAAGCTTCTTCGTCATATCGATAACAGGCTTTCCCCCATCCGACACTCGACCAAGATATGATTTACTCTCCAATTGTTTAGCTGCTTGATGCTTATGAAATCCACAAACAACTTTAACACTCCAATCATCATTACTGGCTAACTTCACATCGATTATCTTAAACTGACAATCACATTTTTCGTCTGCCTTTCGATTCAAGGCTTCAACATCTGACTTATTCTTCTTGTACGCCTTATATGTTCACTCATATCACATGTGTTAACTCTAGCTTTTCTTACCATCTCTCCTTTTATCCTGCATCTTTTTATCACACACAACCGTTCTTTTTCCCACATTCTAAGCCCATTCAATCAAGATCCCGACTACAAAATATCTGTAGATAATAACAACTTTATTACTCCCGATATATCTTAAAAAACAAATTACTCTAACTTTAAAGTGTATTATACCATTCTATTGATTACTAAATGCATCAACGAATCTTAATCAATTGGATGTAAAGGGCCGCATTATGATATCATCGAAATTCATCCGCAAAATAAAAATGCGACAAATATTAACAAATAATGTCCGCTAAAACCCGGATAGTCTCTTATCTGATTTGTAAATCCGAGAAAAATCAAAGTATCCGGATTTTCAAATCCGGCCGCTTAAATTCGATTTCCAACCAGACACATTCTATTTACGTATATCACAAATCCGCTGAGATTATAACCGATTTCCGACATCCGAGATATTAACCGTAACTGGATTTGTTAACCGGGCTGCGAGTATATTCCGATTTCAATATCCGAAGAATATTACGATATCCCCGATTCGAATCCGACTGGGCGGCCATTCTCGGGCGAAAAACCCAACTTGATCAACTTCCTCGTCTTCCTTCTCCACCGTTTTAAAGCTAATTTCAACGCCTTTCTCGCTATTTTTCAACGCCTTTCTCGCTATTTTTCAACGCCATTCTCACTATGTTTTTCAAGATTTCCGGGTTTTACTTATATGCAAGGCAGTCGTGCAAGAGAGGAGATGAAAGCAAGAAGAAAGAAATATAAAAATAAAAAAGCATAAGGGTAAATTTGTATTTTCCTTTATGTGATTTTTAATGTGTTGGTGATGTAAATGTACTTTGTAAATAAATAGAATTTCTCTCTATTTTTTCTCCACAACCACAAAATGCCTCTCTAAGAGACATGGGAGTACTTGTTTTGTATTCTCTTTGAACATTTTGTTGAATTGAATGTGCTTCTGTTACATACAACTGGGGAGCCGGTAACGAGCTGCCGCCTGCCCCGCCTGGCTCGCCGAAAAGCCCGGCTCGGGCCCGCTCAGAGCCAAACGAGCCGAGCTGCCCTCAATTTGGGGGCTCGAGCAAATCTCGGCTCCGAACAGCTCGCTGAAAAGCTCCGCCGGCCGCCTGACCTGATCCATTATCGAACGAGGCTTCCTTTTCACGGCCTCCCCTCCGGCCGGCAGGATCTCCCGGCCCACCGGCAAGGATCCCGACCTCAGCACGCCGAGTGAAATGCCCAGTCATGTGTCCCTTGAGATCACGGCACGGATCCTCGCCCCAGATCCACGACACACGGCAACGCCGTGAATCCTCACGGCCCGTTGGGCGAGGCTGGGCTGGCCGACGACGTAAGACGACCGGAAAGCTCGAGCGAATCCCACGCCGTCGGGCCGGGGGACTGCACTCCAGACCTCCGCATTCGTCGCAGAGCTTTAAATGGTACCCACGATAGCCGAAGGTGCTCACGACTTCGCATGTTCCGGTGCTGTGGATGAAGGTGCCTGCCAGTGATCGCCCAGCCGACACGCGATGTCGTGATGACTCCACTCTACGCCACCGGTCGATCCCTGCGCTGGTACAAAGAACCGATTACAAATACGGCGTATCGGGCCCTGCGGAAAAACCATAGAGTCACTACTACGAGCTTAGGACAAGGTTTGCCGATTCGAAGATTGAAAGAGAAATGCACCCGACCCACCGATACGATCAATTCAACACGAATCTAGATCCACCAACTGCAAATATCGCCCCTTTCGATACACTCAGATTAAATCTAACCCACAAGACGAAGGTGGGGTATGGGTAAAGGCATCAAGGGTGATTGCGGGTGCGGGTTTCATAGAAAGAAACAATGAAACGAAGATCCAGATTTAGTACGGTAACAGATTTTACGTGGGGAACGAGTGCCACCGTCACCGGCCGGGTATGAAAATTTGGGCCGACCGCTCACATGGTGGGCGGACTGATCTCCGGGTCCCACAGCGGATGGTTATGGGTCTTGAAATTAATCACGCCAAATGCATTATATGGGCATGGGTCAATCCTAACCACGTGTGTCATATCGCCATATAGTCGCTTGTTACTACCAGCTCATCAGATTCGTGCTCGCTATTTCATTTTGATGAATCTAATAAAACAAATCATGCTTCCATTCAACGCATTTATCTTATTTCCTTCACCCCACTTCACTTATTAATTTATTCATAATTTTCAATGCATAAAACAAGCTTCCGCTGAACAGAATCTTAACGCGTAATCCGTGAAAGTAAAACAAAACGTTTAAAGATGGGCTTTAATTGAATATGATCAATTGTTAAATCAACTGGTAAAACAAATCTCATAGAAAATTATTTCCCAATCGAGACGATTTGTTATCGATCGATTACAAAGTTAAAGATAATGCTGACCGAAAGTCAAGTGATTAGCCACAATACAAACTCTTAGATATGCCGACGAAGCTCTCGAAATGAGCCTCAGCCTGCTCATATGGAACGAGCCTAACGGAACAGCGCTCTGCTTTTAACCAAGCCGCTTTCACTACAGTCATCGTCGTGGGCTCGAGCTCACTCATACCAATGCCTTATCAAAAATTAACAAAGCCTCGCTTCGTTACAAATTTTCTTGATAAGATATATCAAATTACACTGTTTAATTTTTAGTGGATAAATATTTATCTAGATCGTCTAAGATTGTCTTCGTGTGGTGGAATTATGATGATCTTATAACTAAGCTCTAATTCGACTCAATTAAAAAAACTCGAAACTTTAATTCTACTCAATTAAAAGAACTTGAAGCTTTAATTCGACTTGATTAAAAGAACTCAAGCTGAATTTATCCTAACCCCATCAGAGCTTTTTTCAAATATTCAAAACTTGACTCGAGAAATAATTTGCGTTGCTCGAATTCGATTCGATAGAGCTCTAAGCAATTAAAAAATTAATAAATAATTATAATAGAATTTGACTTGAAATAGACTCAATTAATAAAATAATAAACCTCGATTGAAGTCTTCGCCAATAACTCGAATCGGTGATATATATTCGAACTCGACTGACAAGCATATTTCGAACCGAGTCGAATAGCTCAGCCAATAGCTTTATTCTGCTTACACCTCATCTTGTGGAAAACTAGACCTCTATAATGACATGACACTCCAAGCTAAACTGGTTTAATAAGAGGTCCAGTTCCCATGGAAGACAATTAATCAATGAACTTGAAGGGAACACGAAAATGCAAGTCGAAAACAGGAAAGTGGCAAGAAATATTCCAATCATATATGATTTTCATCTTGGCAAATATCCATGGCAACAACTAGAAGAGCAGCAACCAATTCATCAAATGGCTTCCAATATTCTAACTCAAGGTTATAGAGAGTCTTTTAAAGAAAGAGACTACAACTAAAAACCATTCTTAAATAAAAATAAAAATAAAATAAAAAATAAAAGGCAAAAGTGCTAACAACATATATATGCAATAAACCAGTATGGAGATAGTTGAAGACTGATCGTGTTCAGGTCTGTTGTTTACACAGTGTTACTGCTCTTGTAATGACTCAGGTGGAGTACCACTGCTGCCGTTGAGGACAGTGACATTTCCATCTGAATCGACATCGACGATAACCGAATCGCCTTCTTTGATTTCCCTTGCAAGCATCTTCTCAGCCATGCTGTCCTCCAGAAGTCTCATTATGGCTCTTCTCAGAGGCCTTGCACCATAGCTAGGGTTGTAACCTTCCTCCACCACTCGATCCCGAAACCTCTCGGTCACCTGTAATTCTATGTCTTTCACTTTCAGCCTCTCGAACACCTCATTTAGCATTATATCAGCAATCTCCTTCACCTCCAGCTTAGTGAGCTGCCGGAAAACGATCATCTCGTCTAGCTTCCATCTTTCAAGAACCCGGTCGAAATACTGTTTCAGTTCCTCCGTCACCAAGCTTTGATCCTGTTGTAACTCAAGGTCCTTCCTCGTTTAGCCTGAGATCAATCCTATCCTGCGGCCTCCTTCTCGATCACACTCACCCGACATTGATGTCACACGTATGGTAGCTCTGGAAGTCCACAACCGTGGAAGTTCTTTGCTGTTCGTCAACCCAAGCATCCTCGAGAATTCCTGAAGCATCACAGGTTGAAACATTATCGGGTGAGCCTTCTCGATTTCATCGAAGAGAACGACTGTATAAGGTCGGCGTCTAACGGCCAGCTCAGCTGACACTCTCAGTATAACTCAGACTTAACCGGGAGGGGGAACCAATCGTTTGGAACTGTGTGTTCCCTCCATGAACTCACTCATATTTGAGCCACCATGGCTTCTTCAGAACCGAAATAGTAGGTAGCAAGCGCTTCGCCAATTCGACTTTCCTACACCAGTTGGACCGGAAAGATGAAACTCGGCAATTGGCCGGTCGGTCTGAGCCCAACACTAGCTCGGGCCGGCAGCACGGCTGATGGCTTTAACAGTTTCATCCCGACCGATGACTCTTGTGAAGCGCTTCTCCATCTTGAGGGAGACGATCAGATTCATCGGGCCGACACTTTCAGAATGCCAGTCCAAGATATTACTGTAAGAATGTCACTTTCGTCACAAGAGGGACTTATATCTCCGTTCTTGTCTCTGCCTTGGTCATTTCCTTGCCTTTGTCTATGAGAGAGTTGAGATCTGTGCCTTTAGATCCATTTCCCGATCACGCACCATCAGCCTGTTCAAAAGATTTTATATATTTTTGCTTCAGTTATCATTTGAAAAACAATTAGAGGACAGGAAACAGGAAGCACATACATGTCATCTTTAACTACCGGAAGCAACCGTATTACCATGTTCTAGTTTGAAAGAATGCAACAAATAAAGAGGCTGTACTCCCAAAATCTACATACCTTCTCGAAATCTTGGCTTCGAACCGCTTCATTCTTTTCTTTGGTGATCTGTCTTAGCTCTTTCTCAAGCTCTCTTGCTTCTTCCGGGAGCTGCAAGGAAAAGGCCACGTAATGTAAGCCAGTGAGTGGAGAAGCAATAAGAGTCACAGGACAGGAATAGGGAGGAGCACATACCTGTGCATGACGAAGCCGAACCCGAGAACCAGCTTCATCAATCAAGTCGATGTTTATTAGAGAAATCGGTCACTGTATTGTGCCAGTCGTTGAACTATTGCGTTTTGTTTTTGGATAGGTAAAAACACAGAAGTGTATTATACATAAAGAATAAAGAGTGCTCAAATGTACACCTAAAGTAAACAGGGAGGAAACTGGTCAAAATTGTATTCTAGAAACTAACTGAGGAAGTTTGTGTAATAGGTTAACATCTCAGATTTGTTAAAGGAACTTAGGTATCAGACCTGAAATGCTTATAGTTTCAGCAAGAATCATCTAGTCTAAATATTTGCAATAATTGCCTACAATATATGCCACAGTAGACCTTTTTCCAGATTCCACCTTCTGAAGAACAAGCTCACCCCACCTAACTCATTTGAATTTGGACCCCCATCATTCTTTTATTGATTTGGGAGGAAGAAAAAAACTATGATTATATTAATCAATATATATGTATGCACCATCAATAGCACAAGTAATGTGGAAATCACCTTGAAAACTAAAATACAAAGCACCTACCTAATGTACTGGTATGACAGTTGGGCAGCAGCTACCAAAGCTTCATCTGTATAACGGAGCTTGTGATGGATCTCATACCGCTCCCGAAGGCCTTTCAAAATCTGTATGGTTTCATCAACAGTTGGTTCAGGCACTCTGACTGGCTGGAATCTCCTTTCCAAGGCAGGGTCTTTCTCAATGTGTTTTCTGTATTCATCCAGAGTAGTGGCACCGATACACTGCACCAACGGAGATAATTATTAAAAAAGAAAAGATATTTTCTCTATACAAAAAGGGAAAGCATCACCACAACCCCAATCAGACTCCACAGATCCATATTCATCTTTGAGTATGTTTAATGCATAAGTGTTATACTTCTTACTGTCATTAAATGGCTTTCGAGCGTTTATGAGGAAGTACAAGGTCTTACCGCTCCAAAAATATATAGCATATTTTTTAATGTTCAAGAAAACTAAAAATAATCATATGATCCAGCAAAAATATCATCACCACCCTCATTAGACTCCACAGATCTATATTCAGCTTTGAGTATGCTTAATCCATAAGTGTTGTGCTTCTTACTGTCATTGAATGGCTTTGGAGTATTAATGAGGCGATACAAGGATTTATCAGTCCAAAAATCTACAGTACATTTTTAATGTTGCGATATAACTAAAAATAATCATGATCCAGCAAACTTTCAACCGTTTTGAAATGAGTAATAACAAGGTAAAAAGGATACATGACTTGCATTAACATTCTTCAAAAATGAGTAATAACAAGGTAAAAACGATTTGAAAAATATCATAGAATATTTTTTTGATTGGTAAATAGAGCAATAAATGTACAGTAAATGTAGATAAAGAATTAACTTTAGCAATCTCTTCATCAAAAAAATATGAGGTGGGAAACAGAAGATAAAGGGATAAAGATGGACAATATGTAAATTGAACCCAATTATACAGCCACATCCACCCTATAAATTAACCAACACAAATCGAACCCACAAAAAAAAGGAATGTGTTATATGTGAATCTCTTGGGATTAAATTACCTGCAGTTCACCCCTTGCAAGAGCTGGTTTCAAGATGTTTGCAGCATCAATCGCCCCCTCTGCTGCTCCTGCTCCAATTAAGGTGTGTACCCCATCACTGAAGAGTACATCTCATCACTTTGCTTGATTTCTTCCATTAGCTTCTTCAATCTTTCCTCAAACTCTCCACGGTATTTTGTTCCAGCAACAAGGAGACCCATATCCAATGTTATGACCTGAATCACCAAAATAAATTTGTTCCCTTCATATTTCGGTCCATGACTTGTAACTATCACAGCCCCAACCCCCAAACCAGGGAAGAAAAGAAAGTGAAGAACAAAATAAAATGTGACTGCCTAACATTAGTGGTTGGCCATTGAAACAATTTGAGCACTGCATTGTTTTGTAACTGGGGAAACTAACCAATAGCTTCCTTAGCCTCCAGGTAAGTAACTTATAAGGTGTTGGGATGGTGAGGGATCTCTTTGGAGCGTAATGAGGAAAATCAAGAACATGCTTAATGCAGAACTTAAGCATTAAGATTAATATTGATCTTTTTTGAGGTAAACTGTTATATGGTTTAGCTTTATAAAACACATAAAAAGCATGGTGCAGTATATCACCTGTGGCAATTCATGCAGTGATTATGTCCCAGCAAAGTAGCATTTTCAACATATAACATACTCCATGTAACAAAATCTAGTCCAAAGTTTTTTTCAGATGATCATGGCATGGACTAGCTGAGTCACATTCCTTCTATAAAACTCCATGTGGTAAATAAAAACACATGCAGTTCTTACAAATATAAAAACAAAGAATCTATTTCAAAACTGGAAATTTGAGAAGTGACATATTAGATGGATGCTTTGACAGCCATCTTAGTAACCCATATACAATAGGGACATCTACGAAATAAAAAGATATTTTCATAGGTAATCAAGATTAGAGATGTGTTAAAATCCTCAAACAGGAGCCAATACGCCTAAAGGATTAAGATACTGAATTTGCAAGCTGCAGCCACAACCAAACACAACTAACCCACTTTACTTAAGCCCATGCAATATAGCCTCCTCATACTCACATTATTATTTGTGACAGTCTGTGTAATTTTATTATAATTCAGAAGCAGTTATACTCAACCTTCTTCCCCAATTGAGCTTCCTGAACATCCCCATTTGCAATTTTTGTGCAAGGCCTCTCGCAATTGCTGTTTTTTCCAACACCAGGTTCTCCAATAAGGCAGGGGTTAAGGTTTAGTCCATTAATTCAAAATTTGGGTTACACGCCTTCATTATGTTCTTCCAACAGGATCCAAATTTACTCCTGCAAAGAGATTAACATCACCGTAAGAGAGGATTCTTGCAAGAAAGGTCCAAACCTGTTAAAACGATAAAAGAGGGCAAAAATTGTTAACTACCTCCCGCCAGTTTGCTGAATTAGTACCATATTCCTCCAATGTTGGCATCTTATTGCCAGCGGGTCTCCCTCCAACACCAGCACCAACAGCTGCGTACTCACCCACCATACGACGACTATTCATTCCACTTTAGAGAGATTTTTTTGAAATGAGTTTTTTTCTATCTGGAAGAGATGCCCAAGAAAAAGAAAATAATAAGCTGAATATGACAACGTGATTTGCTTGCCTGAGTGCAAGAATATTACGGGGTCAGCACCAGATTCTCAAATTACTTTATAGCTACACCTTCGCTCTTCTTCACGGCGTAACTGGTAGCAAGTGCTCAGATCCGAAAATATAGTTATGGCCTGACATACACAAGTATTATGAAATGACTGCTTAGTACTAGTCAACAAATATATTGATTTCTTTCGCTCAAAAACGGTCACTGTTGATTATTAAGCACTCCAAGTAATATGCTGAACGAAAAAAGCCATTTGAAAATTACAATGAATACTTCTGCCATTTTCATGCAAAGAAAAGCAAGTCTCTCATAGACTCAGACTCAAAGAACCAGCGCAAACACAGTCCTAATAAACATAAATTAAGTTTCAAAAGAAGCTACTCACCAAGCAAACCCATCCAATCATCAGCTTTTAGAACAAAATTTTTTTTATCATTCTTAATAAAATGATTGGTCTGGGGAGCCTGCTGATTATGGTCATTCTCAATTGAGGATTCCTACATCAGACTGAGATTTTTCAATTCCAAACACAAATAAACCAGTCCTAGATTATGTCCTGCTCTGCCACAAAACAGCCCATTCTTATCATTATTTTTGTACAAACCCCTCATCAAAAACATAGTGGATGGATCGATATTCTGTCTCTATCAATGATACTAAGACCACTGAGTCAATCTAATCCCCATCATCCAATTAAAAAGACCAAATATATATATTAACAATAGTAATAGTAACAAATAATAAATAAAAGAAACCTCACCAAGTTGCCGAGCTTCCTCAAGTGAAAGTTCCAAAACACGCTTTGCTCGAGGAGTAAATGGAATCTCGACTGCAACAAATCCACTGCCCCTTCCAATTATCTTCTCAACTTCCACTCGTGCATCTTTCAGATTGATTCCCATGGACTTAAGGACCTTAGCAGCAATACCAGTGCCTTCCCCGATAAGACCTAGTAGAATCTGCTCAGTGCCTACAAAATTGTGACCAAGCCTTCTTGCTTCCTCTTGTGCGAGCATAATAACTTTAATTGCTTTCTCAGTGAAGCGCTCAAACATTGCTTTAGCTACACATCGACTAGCCTTTCCTCCCCGAACAGAAATAGCAGCTGCCACCCTTGAATGGAAATCATGACCTGATCTCATCAAATTATCTAAAGCATTGGCTCCCCGCAATCCTGAGAAGCCTCTGATCCTCAATCCAGGTGCTTTAGATTATTACGACATCATTTGATCTGACTCTGTCCCTCAGACCCTTGAAACTTCCTCAGAACAATAACTGAAGCAAGGATATTGGCTGACTGAACCAGAGCCCTAGCCATGTGACCTGCCAGCACAGTTCAACAGCAACATACCATATGTAAGCAACTGACACTGGGATTCAGAATATGAACTTGAAAGATCAAAAATTAGATTTGAATTGTCATCTATCAGGAAAATAATGTTAAAAAGAAAGAAAGACCTCAAAGAAAAACAGAAGTGACATTATTTAGTTAGAAAGTTTCATAAAGACCCTTGTTTAGCTAAGCTAAAAATCCATAAACCACTACATGAAACCAACAATGTCTCAATAATTTCAATTACTTTTCTAATCTAGAAAAGATAATAGCATGATCGCCAATTAAATAAAACAAACATATAGTTGGTTCAGCTCTAATCTGTAACGAACATTTAATTTGGTTTTCACTGAATAAAATATCCAAATAAACAAAATATATTCTCACTTTAATCAAAAACAAAATACATTAGATTAAAAGAACAGAAACCCACCACACCCCATAAAACAAAACCCTAATTAATCAAACCAGCATATCAGGAATCATTCCTCAGCCAAATCCTAACCATTTCGAAAGAAAGGATATTGGCTAACCCAATTGAAAGTGTAAGAATGAAGGTGAGCCTACCAGGAAGCAACCCTCAAAAGTAAAGAATATCAGCTCCATATCCACACCTTTTTCACACAGTAAAACCACTGAATAAATCCACATTCAAATAAATTAAGCAACCTTAATTAAAAAACAAACTGCTAACTCCAAATTGCTGCAACACCAACAACCCGAAACCTCACACCCCTAAGATTTCAGAAAAAAAAATCTAATTGGGGAAAAAAGACCTAATTGGAAAAAACAAAACATAGGACTGGGAAACAACAACTTGTTTGAACTGATATAAACAAAACCCTAACATCAAAAGAGCAAAACAAACTCCGAGATTTGGGAAGCAACAAAATTGAAAAAAAATTGTTGGGGAATTATATGAAAACTGAAGGAAAGAGAAAAAGAGAACAAGCTGGGTCTTCCTTCAGGGGAAAAGGCAGGACCTAGAGCCGATAAAAGGTCGGCCGCAGAGAGGTGATTCAGATATATAGAGGTGTGGTGGTGGATTCTAGATGCATTTATCTCTCCCAGAAGTCTACCTTTTCTCAAACTCTATCTGCTTCTCCATCCTAACCTCTCCTGCACCCTCACCTACATTATTAAAATCCAACGCCTGTGGATCGTCGATGATGTGTTCGATGGATTTCAACCGTTCGATTTACCTACAAATATTTGCAGGTCATGTCGGTCCATCAATGTCACAGTAGCATAGGCGTACACGGATGTTGGAGGATATTTTGTCCCAAAATAATGACAGTAAAAAAACACCACGTTTTTTAAAAGAATTTTCAAACCCGACCTTAAAACCCAAATTTAAAAAAAATAATTTTAATAATTCAAACTAATTGTATATCGATAAAATATGAAATTAAAATCATATAAAAAAAATAAAAACATCATTCAGATTAATAGTATAATAAAATGATTATTACTAATATAACTAAAATACCTATAACTCTAATTCTATAACATATTAACGATTATCACATTTAAACATAACAACGTTATACGATTACTTAAAATCAAAATCATTATATCGGGTATTAACATAATCACTAAATACATTCGACACAACCCTTAAAACTCGTAGCTTAACGACTTAAATCATTTTCTTTTCAAAACATATTAATTGAATTCTTTTCAAACGTATTAAGTTTGTATTTTTTCAAAAAAAAAACGTATTAAATTGGTATTTAAAAAAAAAAAAAAAGCTATATTATTTTGGGACAAAAACTATGGAGATTCTCCGTTTTTGTGAGGGGTTTGGTGAAAACGGGAAATCTCTGTGGAGGGTTCCGATTTTGGGAATATTTGAAAAAAAATGCAGAACTTTTATTTGCAGAGAGGGGCCTTGATTTTTAAAATTTTTGACTGGGGCACTATAAGTGAAAATATCTTCTATAATTGCCCCCAATTGGGGTTGGTGTGGCGTGTCGTACTTTTCTTTCAGCCTTGTTGTCAAAGCTCCCCACCAATAGTTTTTTCTTCCTTGTCTGATATTTTACTTTTCCTTTTGTGGGCCTTTGTAAATATGGGCTTTTGGATCCACGAAGTAGATTGGGCCTTCCTTTCCGTGTGTAGCCCATTTTCCAATCTTAATGGATTTGACAATGAGGTGGGTGGCCTCATCCCAAACCCCATTCCGTTAATTTAAATTATTTCCCACATATTAGGTTACACTTAAAATATTAAATAGGATGAGTATGGCATAAATGGGAAATTCTCGTACCCGCCCTAGCTGTTTTTTCAAAATATTTTATTTTTATTTTTTATTATATTAAAATTAACATATATTATGGTATTATATTTTATTATTTACTTGGTTAAAGAATATGTAATAAAATATTTTTTAATATATAATCAATACGAGGCAAGGGGCAAGACTAAGAAATACTTGAATCCAACCCGCCAAAACTTGATTATATAAATCCCAAATTTGCCAAGAACCTCGATTATACAAATCTTATAACCGTCCAATTAGGGATGGGCCGAGGCAAGAACCCGAAAAAAACCCATCCCATTGTCTTGCAACCATTATAATGTTTGAATGTTTGTCAAAAAAATTTTTAATTTAAGAATAAATACTTTAAAATTAAGAATAAGTTATTCTTATAAGAGTTTGGGATTTTTACGACATTCTTTTTGACATAAAAAATTAATTTGATTAGAGTAAAAGTGCTATGAAAAGTGTTTAAAGTTTGGGACTAAAAAGGACAAGATTGGAACATATTTGTCGCTATTTGGTTCGTCCCACTCGGCACAGCACGATAATAACCCGCAAAAAAGGTCCTCGCGATGTGTCACCGGCGATCTGGATGACAAGTTTCGCTGAAAAGGGTACTGCAAGAGAAAGAAGGAGTTAGCGCAGCCGAAGCCGCATATCTTTCCCCTGAGTGCGGTGAGTCTTCTCTGCTTATATTCGAATTTCTCCTTAATTTTAGAAAATATAATCTCGTGCATTTTTTAAGTGAGCAAGACTTTTTTCCTGATTTCGTTAGGTAATAGTTCTTCCTTTTATTCTAGATTAATGTTTTCGAGACGATAAGATTTGAACACTGAGATCCGCGATAAATATTCTCATGAAATGATTTCCTCTCTAATATACATCCATAATACCCTTCATATGCTGCAGGATTGCCAGACCGGGGGAAGTCGGATCCCAAATGTGTTCTGGGGATCTCTATCGTCTCGGTTGGGCCTCGCGCTGCTTTAATATACGTCATTCGCCACTTCACAAGCCGGGCCGGGTTACGCCCGCGGCGCCGGCCTATTGAGGTAGTTTCACAAAATGGTGCGTAAGAGAAAGAAGGAGTTAGCGCCAGCTTGAGTTGCATACCTTTCTTCCCTGTGGGAGTCTTTGTTTTATATTCGACTTCTCCTTGATTTAGAAGATAATCTCGGATTTTAGTGATAAGATCTCTCTTCCTTATCACACTAGCTCTTTATCGAGGATTGGGCGGTTTGAGACAATGAGATTTGGACACTAGGAGATCCGCGGGATACATATCCCGGGTGAGGATTTCCTCCCTAATAGGTTATTCATAATACCCTTCCATACGCGTAGATGGCCGGGCCGGGAAGCTCTGGATCCGTGAAAATGTGTCTCCAGGGATTCATCCTGCTGGTTCTCGTAGTTTAATATAGTGGATCGCCTGGTCAGCCTACGAAGCTGCCGTGTTAGCCCATGCGGAAGATCATGGGGCCTCACGTAGTAGTGAGTCTCAAAATAAAGGCACCCAGACTCACAATGCCCCCATTTTTCTTCAATTTGAGGATTATGGTCTTCTAATCAAGGAAAAATATTGTGTTTCAAGACCCTAAGTATGGAGAATTGTAGATTATTAATGCGCATATGTTCCAATGTGTTCCAGCGAGACGTGGTGCATTCACGCGCCATCTAAGCTCCACTCTATATATATGTAATGAAACCTCTAAGTTCATGAAGTTGCCAATGGATTTCTATTCTTTTACACAGAGCTTCTTTCCCATATTGTGACTTCTTCCCCCTCCCACGTCTATAAGCCGACGAAGGTGGAGAAGTTATGGAAGAAGCCTTTCAAAAGTCTCTACAGCTATTTGTCGCTAATAGATATCAGCGTCGAAGACAGACGCCCCGCTGACCTATCAAGTGTCCTGGGATGGAAGCCTAATTACGCCAACTGTCCTGATTCAGCCTTTGTCGCCCTTACATGATCGGCCGAGGTCGCGGCCAAGGCCCGATTATGCATTCGCCTCTTTGAAAGCAGGTGTTGCTGCAGCCGCCTATGTCGAAGGCCCTCCTGAGTTGCAATAGTTAAGGTGTAAAATGAGAGAAGGAGAGCCTTCGGGGCAAAGCGTTTCAGACTCTTCTTTCTTCTCAATTCCTTATTTTTCGTCAATCACTTGGTATGGTTGTCCGAAAGTATCCTAGCTGGCCCACTATCATGGTTGTTTAGGCGCTTTTGCTTTGTGTAAACCACTAATGCCTATTACGCATTTTAATAAGATTTGGTTTATGGCATACTGCGGTAATCGAACTTCTATCTTTCATTCACAGTATGTCGCTGTGGGAGTGCAAACCATCTCAAGATGGCTTACGGGAAGCCTTTACCGGTTTGGTGGAATGTGTTTTCTGATTTCCCGCTAGGTTTACTGCTGTGTTCACAAGACCACGTCTTTGTGGTCATTCTTGAAAAGCAAATCGTGGGGTCAAGCATCCAGCGACCTAGCCCATAAAGGTTCGGGCCGTGGTCAATGGGGATCCAAGAAGTGAGTGGTTAGGAGGTCCGGAAGCGATCAAACGTATCGTGAACACGCGGGAGAAGAGGAGCATGTCTCTTGATATTGTGATTGATCTGTCAGTGCATTTAATGCTCCTGTTCACGCCTTGCCCTATATAAGGATAGGGGTGCAGGCGTTATTTTCTTTGTCGTTATTCATAAACGTTTCGCCCAAGAATCCTTTGAGCGTCTACAACCCTCCTGAAGATTTAGGCGAAGGAGTCGCTGAAGATTTCTAACCATTTTCAATCTGTTGGTGGGTTTTTGCTTTCAATTTTGTTTGTACTAATTGTTTTGGTTGTGGTGGTTTCTGCTCTAGTCTCTGCTCTAAATATGCTTTTCACGCTCTGAAAGGTTCCGCGACAGAACCCAGACTCATTGCTGTGGGATGTACCCATTCCCAAAGGCCCCAATACAGAAGCTCCTCAGTCTAAGGTTTTGGTCCTACTTATCGTTTTACCAAAAGATCCTCGAGTTTATCCCCCCCTCTTTGCTCGTCATAGGACTGATGAGAGAGGCCAAGAGGAGACTTCCACTAATTAGGGTCAAGTACAGAAGGGGTCCACTGGGAGTCGCTTCATCATGCAGTAGCCTCAGGCTTCTATGTCCATGAGGGAACTGAGGTCCTTCGTTTAGTCCAAGACTAGCTTAGAATTTTCTGATTTGTCGACTTTCTCTATCGGTGGAAGACAAAGCATAACGCCGCTTACACCCTGAGCAATTGCAATCACTTCATTTCCCCCGCTCATCACAGAAGCAATTCTTACACGTCACCCGAGCTCCTTCTCAAGGCTTTATCTGATCCAACAGTTTTTCGACTTTAATGGCTGGTCAGAGGTGCTTAACTTTCTCTATACCGCCCAAATATTCACCGGGGTAGAGACAGCAGCCATCTATGTCAAGCCGGGACCCAAATGGGCCGTCTAAGTCGACCCACAACCCTAGCCAATTTGTAATCGTGTTCTTGATCTCCCAAGACGAGGCAAAGGGGGTTATCCCCGTTAGGGCTCGTGGCATGATGCCCATTCTGACTTCCTTTGATGAATCAATCTCTTACGCTCAAAGCTGGTTTTAGCTCGTTGCAAATCATGTTCCGCTAGATGATTCGTGTTTTGACACTGCTCCATGCTATCCGTAAGCTGCTGCAAAGTAGTCCAAGAATCAATTGATTGGTAGCGCTGGCCTGGAGAACATCAAACACTTATTAGAGATAATAGAGGCAGAGCGCAATCATGAGCTTCTGTTGACAGAGAGGAACTTGAGAGAGCTGGCCACCTGTGCCTTTCCTTACATCATCCTCGTCGCCTCTCGGCTTGCCGGTCGCGAGCTCATCGGGAGGGAGAGCACTTCATTCGCAGACGATCTTTGTGTTCGACCGGTAGCTCTTCTCGTGCAAGCATCGGCCAGAAGATCTAGCGAAGGCCACTACAAGGGCCTTAATGAGGTATGTTCGGGTCACTCAATCCCAAAGTATGTGGCCTACCCCCCAGCCTGAAAGGAAGAAAGGAGACAGGAAAAGGGCTTGACAAAAGAAAGTAGCTGGCGCTGGGTTGGAAGGCTTCATGGACTAGGCGGGCATAATTACTATTGTGCCTGTCGAGGAGAAGGAAATGTCTAGGCTTGCAACCAGGTTTGCCACACGGGTGCACAAGTGGGCTGTGTGCTCGAAGGGTGAGTTCACCCCCATATCTGATAGGAAGGGTCCAAAGCGGTCTTCACTAGATGAAGAGGCCCAGAAGGACTGGGTAATAATCCTAGTGGATTCTCCCGATCAAGCCTCCAACAATCAGCTGGTCTTCGAAGGCGAGCCTAATGGCCTTCTAATGTCAACGAAATTAGAGAGGGGTCCCCCTCAGGGAAGCTACTGCTCCGATACCCTAACCCAGCCTACAGCAGATAGTCGTGATTCAGCAAGAGTAAGGTCGCATGACCGTGTGTCATGAGCACGTACGCTCCACATGTGAGCGGATCCTACCCCAAATGGTGGCTGGTTACCCCTAATTTAGAGGGTGCTCGGGAGATCATTCAACGTTGGAGCCCTTTTAACCATGTGGAGCCTCCGGTCGCGCATATGCGTGACCTCTATCCTAATTACTTCCGAGTACCAGTGGAGGCTCGAGCAGAACAGTATTTCATCCCGTTCCTCGTCTATATGAACAAGGAGGCTTTCTAGTTGGTGGCCGAGGACGGGATGCTTATCTACAACCATGACTTTCACACAATTAGCCGAGCTGGTATGTGTTGCTTTTTACTACTTGATTACTAAGAATTTCCGCTGTGAGTAATTTTCTTCTTCTAACTTTCTTTATTATGTGTTACGACTCCGCCATCCGGAATATGGCTCAAAGATAGGGAATTTCAATCCCGCTAGATGACAATCGAGAAGATGGCTTTTGACGTTCGACCTCAACCGCTTCCGTGCATCGTGCCTCGATGCTTCTTTTTCGCCAAGTGCGTGACTAAGTCAAACATTGTGAAGTGAGGAGTCAAAGTCGGGTGCGTAGAAGATCGAACGGCGCAAAGAAATAGCGGCCAAGCAGGAGGCTAAGGTGGCTCGTCTAGCAGCCGTGGCAGCAAGTGAGGCCAAGGCAAGGGTAGAGGATGACCTGATTAGGGCTCGACGCCAGGGCGCCGCGGAGGAAGACGAAGGCAGTTAGAGGCCGAGGTCAGTCACTAGAGGTCACAACGCCGCTCTTACCGAGCCTCGAGACATCCAAAGATGTGGTGTCTTCTCTTCATTCCCAGGCGGGCAAAGACAAGAAAGCCATGGAGGAAGATCTTCACCATACAAACTCGAGCAGATTCGCTTATGGCTACCGATGTTGCTCATTCAACACAACATCTGGTGGGTGACTGCAACAGGATCTGGATGGTATGCCTGACTCTACCGACCCACTTCCTCCAAAGTTTTTCTCAAATCTAGGATGCCCCCCGGCCCCAATAGCCATTGAAGCCAAGGTTATAGAGGTACATCTGGGCGAAGTGGCAAAGGATCCGATGGAAGTCATCGTCGCAGAGAAACAAGGTTGACTTCTTCCCCTATTTTAGTGTTTACCATTTTGGGAGACTTTTGTGTATTAATTCTTGTAATCCTTGGCGCTTTTTAATGGAATAACAAGATACTTACTAGGACACGAGTCATGTTTGATAAAAATCCTAAAGATGACAACAACCATGCTCTTAGACTTTTCTTTCTTTTTTTTTAATTTATTTAGATGTCGTAATGACATCAACAACCATATTTGATTCTTGCCACCAAGAGTGGCAACAACCATATATGGGCTCTTCTCCTTTGTTTTTAGATGACAGTAGGACATCAAAAATATCTAGACTTTTCAAGAGGCTAATAGGACAACAACCATATATGAGCTTTTTTGGATGCCAACAAGATAACAACCATATCTAGGCTTTAGATGTTATGATAACAACCATATATCCGGAATTTTTAGATAAGCAATTAGAGGAAATGTCTAAAAGATAATCTTTATTGATGATAGTATTCTCAAAGAAAACATTACTAATAATACTTTTTAAGGTGCATATCGTTCCACATCTTGGGCACTGCAGTCCCGTCTGGCATGCTTAACGCATAAGACCCGACTATCCCCACTCAAACTACATCGTGTACAAAATTTCTTCCTAATCGGGCTAAAACTTCCTCGTCTCATTGCCAGCTTGCACAGCCAAAGACCCTTCTTAAGACAAATTCTCCAGGTAGGAATGTACGTGACTTTACGCTATGCGCACAAATGAAGCTTCCCAGAGTTCGTCAGCTGTATCTAGGTCTTTGACTATGGCTTCACATTTGCTTTCTCAGGAATTTCTACTCGTATGGTGGGCATCCCGATTTCTATGGGGATGATGGCCTCTATCCCATAAGTGAGGGCGAACGGTGATACCCCAGTCGGTTTCTGGCTGGTTGTTTTGTAGGCCCATAAAACCCATGGTAGTTCATCTATCCACTTTCCTTTGGCTGATTGCATGCGTTTTTTCAGAGCTGATATGAGAGTCTTATTAGATGCTTTTGTCTGGCCGTTGCTCTGTGGGTACCGTGGGGTCGAGTATAGGTTTTTAATCTTCAACTCAAGCAAAAATTCTATGCACTCTATTATCAAATTCAGGCCTTAGCTGTCTGCTATAATTCAGAATAAGGGTTCTAAACTCCGCTACAATGGTCTTCCATATGAATTGAACAACCTCTTTATCTTTGGATGTATGTGAAAGCTTGGTTTCTATCCACACTCAAATAGTCACGGCAACTCAGCAATAGCTTCTTTTGAGTCGAAGCAAGAGGGCAGCGTGGCTCGTACAAATGTCCCATACCCCATTGAGCGAAGGGTCATGGGCTCATTATGGTCGTTAGGTCTCAGGCCTACATCTTGATATGCAGGGCCTCTGGCTGCTGGCGCGTCACATACTGATAGATACAGTAACTCAGACACCCTAAATTAATTCCATGTTCTATTGTGTTAATAGTATAATGTGGTAGGTTAAAATTTACATTTTCTAAATTAAGTGTGAAAGTGGGAAAAATGTTAAATGGTGAAATGGTAAATTAGGACTTAAGAGACAGCAGAAAAGTTGGGTAAAGATTAGATAGTGTTATTGTAGGAAATATGATAAGATGAATCGCAAATAGAAGGAATTGGGAGGACTAAAATGGAAAAAGGAGAAATGGAGGGCCAAATCCCATAAGCCAAACATGGCCTTCTAAGATAGAAGAAATATCCTATTTGGCTTTTTAGAGATTTGCAAAGATTACGGTGAATAAGTAAGAGGAGATAATGTAGCTTTGTGCAATCCATGAGTTTCAGTTCAACTGGGTGAAGAAAATGAGAAGCTTTTATCAAAGACTCAAGATAAGGTATGAAACCTATATGTATGGATATTATAAGTATGAAAACTATATGTATGGAAAATTTCATAGAAATCCCTCTTGTTTAGGTTTGTGTGTAGGAAACTTAATAAAGTTAAATGTTTGTGGTTGGTTTAAGTCCGGGCTTTGAAGGTTGATTTGTTTTGGTTTTTGGTTTGGTTGAACTTTTTGGTGAAAAGGGCAAAAGCCTCTAATTTCAGATAAGTCCAATGCGCTTTGCCTAAGTTAAGAGCATTTTCTAGCGACCCGGCCCTGTAAAATCGGTCTGGTCTTTACCTCGCCTCGATCAAGGTCCTCTTCAGCTTAGGCAAACCCGAATCTCCGCTTTTGTTCCCGTCTTTGTTAATTCCGAAACCATCCATCAGATAATGAAGATCCTAAACAAGTTAATGAAAGGGTCCGTATGTATAAAAGTTATATGAAAATGCTCTAACCCGCGCTCCATGATCCTGATTGCTGGGAAACATTGCTTCTACCTATTTGCTGGGCTGAGCCAAGAACAATATAACAAGTTCGGGCATACATAGCAGACTTGGATGCGTCACTTAAGCATCTAATGTAAATGAATAGGCATCTCCTGTCTTCGCGCTACGACACCTCGCTAGTGCTCGACACTTCCTCGCTACATGGGCAGGCACGCTCGCTTTAAGCACAAAGATCTCCGCTAGCAACACTCTCATACATGGGTAGACACGTATTGTGCTTCCTCTAAGACTCTGCTCAAGATCGCATCAGACTTCCTGCATCTATCATAAGCCAGGTTCCTCCTACTATTTCACCCATGAAAAACATTTATATGATAAAATATATGAATAATGAAGTACAAGAAAATAAAAGTAAACAATTTTGATGCTAAAAGATATCTCGGCCTCTATCAGTAATGTAATTACGGTACCTTCAGACAAGATCTCCGATATGGAACCCTACGGGAGATAAGAAAACCTCGTTATAAGCACTACGTTATACGAAGTAACCCGCTATAGATTATGTGTTATAATGTAGAACCGATAAATCCATTTTGTTAGAGATGTAATCACCACCCCAAGTGCTTATATATCTATTATCCTGCTTCCCACCGTTATGTTTAGCACGAGGGTGTTTTATCCGTGTAGGTAATCGAGAGGGACATCCGAAAAAGATTCCGTATTCGCCAAAGGCCAACACAGCTTTAATAAGTAAGAGTCCACCGATGTAAGCTTTTGATTTTGCTTTGGAATGTATATGTAAAAGTTTTTGCATATGAATTTATTTATATATAAATGAGACTGTGAATACATAAAGCAAGACAATTTTAAAACATCACTATAGTGGTAGTAATAAGTTATAATTATGAAAAATATGACTTAAATGGGCCCACCAGCCGTCGAAAATCGTAAAGGAGTCTTAGCCCCCATGTGGCTCTGATCATCCTAGGCTGGATGGGGCGTTACACAACCGCATCTCGGGCGCATGGTTGGCTGCACAAAGACAGCCCCGGTGGCCTCCAGGGGCGCGCCCCGCCGCCCCTGGACATCCAGATACCCACATACTATCCCTGCTGGTGAGTGAGGCACTTAAGGTATGGCACTTAAGGTATGGCCCGTCTAGGGAAAGCTTATATAGATGTCCATTCACGAGTGAGAACCGAGCCGTGACTCATAGGGCTCCTGTGGGCCTCAAATACAGTTATTCTGCCAGCTCCGAGCTCAAATAGCGGACTATTGGACAATCCAGTGACAGTGCTTTCGCTTCATTTGGTTTACTCCAACCGGTAGTAATCGACTCCACTTTGGTTGGATAGACGGCAAGAGCATTGTTTCTTTTATTGGTAGGGATGCGGCCACGACTGCCAATGTGTCTACCTTTTCATTTGAATCTCTCGAGACATGATCTAGTCTCCAAGCCACGAAGTTTCCTAGTCATAGGGTGACCAAACTTACATACTTGACATGCTTAAGTCTCTGTTTCATATTCATTTACCTACTCCGCACCACCGCCTGAGAGACGCTCTATGATTATTTTTTTAAAGGATACGGAGGTTGCAAGGTCAATCCCGGCTATGATTGCTTCAGATTCGACGGTCACAGCCAGCCGTGAAAATCCAAACATATGGCCTCCGCTTCTATAATTTCACCGGGCTTGGGGCAGCAGCCCCAGCCGCCTCTCTCGTCTGCGAAGCGCCATCCACATTCAGAGCCCACCACTGGAGCTGTATGGTTCCATTTCTTGTTGAGAATGCTAAAAGTTAGCCAAGACTCCGCCTCTTTAACTGTGCGAGGTTTATATTGAACACTAACTCACTTAATTCAATTGCCCATCGAGCCATTCATCCCTGACAAGTTTCCAAGCTTATGTATAGTGCTTCGTAGGGAGGTTGGTGAGCAAAGTGATGTGGTGCGCCGAAGAGGGATGAAGTTTTTTGGGCCAGCCACCCTGAGTGCCAACGCCTCTGCCTTCGAGATGGGTATACCGAGCTTCTACCTCGAATAGGGACTTGCTTACAAAGAATATGGGCCCTGCTTTCTGCTTTATCTTTCTTTGAATAAAAGACTCACCAAGATTTCAAATAATTATTTGGCAAAGATAGAGAGTGTCATCAGCTTCAGAGTTAACAAGAAGGTGAGATATTGTTTGATTGTCGAAGAGCCTGGGCTTGCATTCTTGATTCCACCATTATCGGCCCCTTTAGGGTAAAAAGAAAGACTTTAAACAATCAGGAAGCTGCAGATATGAATCGCCCAAGGGCTGCTTCTGCCAACCAACCACTCGCCGTACCTTGGGCCAGAGTCCGAGAATCCATTATGGCCTTGAGCCGGGATGTGATTAGCCTCTATCCCCCCTCCTCTCGGGTTACCATATAAAACTCCACTTTGCCCCATTAACACCGAATCCGTGCACTTCAAAGGATTAAGTTTCACATTGAAGCTCCTGTAACACCAAGGTTTCTTAAAAATGCCTATGTGATCAAAAGCGTTCGATTTTACGAGCATATCATCGATATAAACTTCATGGATTTACTTATCGATCGGAATATCCTAGTCACCATCCTTTGATATATTGTTCGAAGTTTTAGACTTAAAGCGACATGCGCTGTATCAATACAATTTGTATGGATGAAGGATGTTTCTCCGTCGTTTAATAGAATCTAATGGAAAACGAGTTAAGGTTTCAGAAACGATAATGCCATGTCCGGCTATCGCATCCGTCACTTGATCTATACGCGGCGTGGAAGATCATTAGGGACATGCTTCATTAAGGCTCCAGATGTAGTCTACACATACGCCGCCAATTACCACCCTTTGCAAGCCACCACTACATTGGCCACCATTCAGATACTTTACTCCCATAAACCCGCCGGCTAGAAGATTGTTTACTGCCTTAATGATCCGGGATGTCGGTTCGTGTGGAAACCGCTCTCACCCTTTGCCTATCACCGCTTAAAGGTAGACGCTCACGAAGAGAAGCCACCGCTGGACTTATCCCAACCATAATGGAAAGCGTTCCGTGATCAGCATCGCCGTTGTGCAAGAAGGTGAGTCGTGAATCGTTCATTTGACAGAAGGGAGCTAACGTAGGTGAACTTCTCTAGTCCGTCCAACTCCACTTCTTCCAGTGGATCCATAGCTAACGAGTCCATTTCTTTCGCCCTGTTCTGGGCGACATACTGTGATTGCTATGTGGGTGTTTGATCGTCCGAGGTCGTCAAATCGCACTTCCCTATCTCTGGTTACAAGCAGGTTAGTCGATAGAAATGTCGCGTACCCAAATTTCGGCCGCTAAAAGGTATACCTGGCCGTATTGTCAAATAGGGGCTTACCATTTGGTGTTACGATCGTACGCTTCATGGAGTGCCTGTGTCCGCCTTGTTCATGGCATTATAAGGCCCCAAGTCTGGGATCTAATCGGCATCAAAACTCACCGGGTGATCGGTCCTACGCGCATAAAGAAGCGTGATGTCTCCCGTTGTCATGGCTGCCATTGTTGAAACCAGAGAGGACTCATCCGACCGAGTTCAACATTTGTGAGCGGGTAGCTGCAACAAGTCTGTCGTGCTGCCAGGATCTACCAGCACCCTATGCACATCAAAACCACTAATACAAAGGGTGAGTATAAGTGCATCATAATGGGGAACAATGACCCTGTTTGGGTTTACAGGGGGAAAGGATACTTCCACCATCATCACTTGGTCTCTTCCGCATCCCTATCGTGACAATGTTTACCCGTGCCTTAACCGTGGTCGCTTCCGTGCTTCTCTTCTATTGGCGCTTCACCATTGGTATTGTTCCTCAAATGGTCCCCAAGATATAGTTTATGGTCGGGGGCCTAAATTCGCATTAAAGGTGACCATGTCTACCGTGGATTTTTCTCTCATATAAAGTGCAATTCTCCCCGTAGTCAACTTCCTTGATATATCTTCTAAGGTGCCCCGCTTTAATTATTCTTTCCACCAGGAATTTTAGGCTTCGACACCTGTTAGTCTCATGCCCGTGATCTCTATGATAATCGCATTGTACGGATGGGTTTCTCTAAGATGGGTCTGTTTGGATTGGCGCGGACCATTTGAAATCTGGCAAGTCGCGAATGAAGGGCAACAACCTCTCATAAGTGATGTTCAGGGGAGTGACTTGCGGGAGCTCCCTCTTTTTCTATGACTGATCTCAAGATCGCTCCGCTACTCGACCTTCCCTTTGGGCTCGCGCTTCTTCCACTTCCGCTACCGCCCAAACACCGCTTACATCGCGGATCATGACAATTTGAGTCGTTGTACGGATGTTATCTTCCAACATTGAATACCCATTTTTAACATCAGTTAGTCCTTCCATTGTAGCCTAAGCAGTGCCCAGAGACAATGAGCCAAGAAAGGGGTAGATTTGGCGCTAAGCCTCGTTCTCATGATCTGCATCCATGCCGTGAACCTTACTTGTTAGGACGACCGCCTGAATCCCCGGTGAAGTCCCGTATGCTTCCTCCTCCCTACTTTATGAATAGTTGTAAAGAGCTAATATTCAGCTTTTCACCGTACTAAACAAAGATACCGGGAGATGAATGGTCCAGTGCTTGTTAATCCAATTTATCGAATTACACGGATCTTATGAACCAGCTAGCGTAGGGCCCTTAGAGAGGTCGGCTAGGAAGACTTTTGCATAACAAATGGTCATTGTCGGCATTCAGAGTCATTGCTTGGTTGTAATGAAAGATGTGGATCATAAGTGTACTGTGCACTGCCGCAATAACGCAGACGAATCATGTCAATATTCGTCGACTCCAAACTCGACACAACAATAAACGCTGCCAACATCTTCGCTAACTCAAACTCAACCCATTTATTATTCGTGTTAAGCAAGTCAACACGAATATGACCCATTTAATTTGATTATTTAAAATAATAAGAATTATAATTAATCATTCATGCATGTTTAATACAAATAACCTATTAAATTTAACATGTTTATTAATTTTATTATTTAAATTAATATGAATTATAATTAATAATCCATATTTAACACAAATAACTTATTAAATAGGTTAATTAATTAATATAATAATTAAACGTGGAAACATGTCAAATTGCAGCCAGTAAGGCCAACACGAATACGACTCATTGTTTATTAAACGTTGCTAGCTAAGCACGAATATGACTTAAAAACGATTATACTCAACCCAAACCCGTAAAAACCGTGTTGGGTTCGTGTAGTGTCAAATTTTGTCAGCCCTAATCATAAGGGACGCTAGAACCATCGAACATAGCAAAGGTCGGGGTGCGCATCAACTTCTGAGGTAGTCATAATTGAGATGTGTTGCCCTAGGAAGAAGAGAGCATGTTGCTTGACTTCAATTGCCGGGTGCAAGCCGGGGGCGTAGGCGCAGTTCCTATCCACCCAAGGCGGGATACACTAGGGGGCATGGGCATAGCCTTACTTGTGATGCGCCGCTTCGAGCACTTTGTTTGTTAGTTCTCGGCCCTCGGCCCCTGCTTTCTTCTCGTCAAGAATGTGCCACTATCGGCGTTGCTAAATGTTAGCGAAGGTGAGCATTTGCATGACTTGGGCCTCGCTTACTTTTTTTGCTGTGGAGAGGGTCCTGGCGAGCCGCCCGAGGATAGATCGTCAGTCTCGCCGGTATCCACGCTGTTAGGACGTATAAGCTCCTTCCCTTTATTACGGAGGTCAGGTGCTTTGTGGCCGCTTACCCATCACCGCCTTTTCACTAAGATCATGCATATTTTTCTACCGCCCATAAACTAGCCGCTTTCCTTCTCGTTGTGTTCAACGCGATCTTGCAATTCTCTCATATGTCTTGCATGCTCCTCTTGTTTCTTCTCCATGTCTTAGCACCAATGAAGAAATCGATCTTTAGAAGATTGGATCACCGCGTTGCTGGTCATTGCACCTGCTTCAGACGAATCAGATGTGGGGAAGGGAACCGTCGGAGCTACCGTTGGCAGAGAGCTACTGGATAGCCGTTGGAGCCAAGCCCTCTCACGTCGTCTATGAGACTTTTTATTCGATCTCACGAACAGCGCTGAATTTGTTTCGCTGTTCCGTTCATGACTTTTGGCATCAACTGGGCGTGGTGATAACCTCGCAAAAGGTCCGGCTGCGGTGTGCCAACTAGAAGAGAAAGAAGCGAGCTTATCACACAGTCGTTATGCCTTCCGTGGGAGAGAGTCTCCTGCTTTTTATTCGAATTCTCCTTGATTTTGAGGAAAGATAATCTGATTTGATAAGATATCTCTTTCCCCACAAAGACCAGTTCTTCTTTATCGAGACCAATGTTTTTTGACACGTATGAGGATTGGACATCGAGATCCGCGATAAATATCGCACGACATTTCCTCCTCAATATACTATCCATAATATACTCTTCTATAGTGCAAGAGGACGGCTCTGGCCAGAGAAACACAGATCCCGTACAAGTTCTGGTGATTTTGCGCACTGTCGGCGATTCTCGCTAGCTTTAATATAACGGACATCTCGCCGCTTCACGAACGGGCCAAGCGATGCAAACATCACGCTATCGCCGCCTATCAGCATGGCCCCGTGGGCCTGAAGGCCACGCACTCACAAACCCCCATCTTATTTATACAATTATCTGTATAGTAAATTAAGAAGCCAAGTATCAAAATTAAAATAATATTTATCACATGATATTATTTATTGATAATTGAATAAATATTATATAGTAATATACATGTGGATCTACTTAATATATTAGTTATATAATGTGGACAGTAAAAATATAAAATTGGTAAACTTATAATATTATATCACGTTGAAAAGTGTAATGATACGATTAAAGGTCTTCCTTGATAAAGACAGTCGCAGGTTATACCCTAATTCCTTTTTTTCCTTAGTATAACTTCAAAAA
>JAEQBH010008990.1:0-95991 GCA_016808115.1 Tetrastigma voinierianum
TGAGCACTTCATCCTTGCGGATCGCCGAAGATAATACGAGGCTCTTTGCGATAGTTTTACGGCTCTGGGCCGCGCGGTTGGACTACCTACCGTCGCATGATAATCAAACACGCCCTGATGCGGAGAAAAAATGAAGAAATTCCGGGGAGGTAGAAAGCCCCTTCGGCGGGCTTGAAGGGTTTGTGGATTGACGAATTCCGGCGGTTACTGCACGTTCAACCGGCTTCGATTGAAATGTAGCCTCGCCATGCGGCGGATTTACTCACGCGGATGGCTGGCGTTCACATAACACCGAGGAAGCGCAAAATTACGGTGCGACAACAAATGTTCGGTGGTGCGACTTGCCCGGAAAGAAGGAAAACGAAGACTCGGTGGTGGTATCGTGGATTCTTGAAGCGAACGGCGGTATAATGCGATTCGACTCCACCTGGTCATCTCAAAGGCGCCCCGCCGCGGGACCAAAACCAGTGGAAGGTCTCGGTACTGGCAGTTCTAGGGGAGGCTCAGCCGGAGGCGGCCAGGCGGGCGCCAGCGGCTTTGCTGCCATTGCCGTCAAACCGGGAGATGGTCACCGACGGGGATGGTGTTGAGCTCGCTACGCGTTCGGGCGTGAGCCAGGACATCATCCCAGGCCACGGGTCCTGGTCAGAGGTCTCTAGGGTCGATTATGTCGGTGGGCTTAACTTCTGAGGACTCTTTTGCTGCATACGGTACCGCGATCCTACCCCACTCTTCTCCAGAATCTTTGGGTGCTTGGCTCGATGAATTATAAATCACTTTCCTGGTTGTGGATGAGCACATAACTAGTTGGTTGAAAATGGGATGTACATTCATGTCTATGACTTAATGAGTCGGCGTTGGTAGTATCATTGAACTTCCAACTTTTGAATGTTAGTATAATAAGTTTCTTCTAACTCTTTATTTTTGTTTTTGCCAGTGATCACATGCATCTAGAATATCGACGTGTGACATGAGACTTCACTCTTTTGGCTGGAGATCTGCAGAAGTTCATTTCTACAATAACAGGTTAAGCTATAGCCGCTATGCATGCAGAGAGTATCCTGAACAGGGCTAAGTCTCGGTCCAGGCTGTTGGGGCGAGGCCGAGGGAGGGCATGGAAGATAAAGGCGCGGAGGCTGGCAGAGAGGATGGGGCTGGAGGGGCTGGGGTTGCTTGTGGGTGCTGTCTGGCTGAGTAATTGTAGAGAAACAGGCGGGAGGGAAGCTAGGCCTTGAGGCTGGGCGGGACAGCTCGTGCGGAGGTTAAGTGGGAGCGTCTCTCTATTGGAGATCGGGCGTGAAGGATGAGGTTTGCTCCGCCCAGGACAGGATGTGAAGGCTGAGGAGGCCGCGGGGACTCTGGGAGAGAGGCCACAGGAGGTGATCTTTGCCCCTCGGTTCACGGGTGTTGTGCATTTAAGCACAACATTTGTGGGGATCTTCCAGGGGTCACAAACGGTATTACACTTACTACTCACCTCGTCACCATTACTGGGTTCGCCGGCGGACCATTTTGGTCTGTGACCATTGAGGATCGACGGTTGAGTGTTTGGCGAGGCGAGATCCTGGGCACGATGAGAACACTCGCGAGGACCAGCTACTCTAATCCCTCATTCTTCCTTTTCTTTGTAGGGGCCTTGTTGATCCGCCGGGACTTGTACTCTTTTGGATCTTTGGTGCTTTATGCATTTTTGGCTCTTTGTTTTCAATTGCCTTTCTGTTTCTTATTCGCCATTTAGTGCTTATAATCTTAACACTCAGATTTTGAGAGCTATTTAGCAGTTTAACTAGTTAATGTAGTCGTTTAGAACAAATATTAAGTTGGGGAGGCTGGGTGAAGTTCCTTTGGCCAGGCTGAGGCACAAACTGCAAGTCTGGTCTTTTACAAGATTATAATGAGCTTTGAAACTACAATGCTAACACCCAAATATCACCTAGTTGTTTCTTATATTTAGATGTGTTTGTAGCCTTAGTGAATTTTGGTAAATTTAAATTAAAATGTGGAAGATTCTGAGGCAGAAAAGTTTTATACAGCTAATGGGTAAGTAGTGATTGTCTAAAGGGGTATCAAAGATATGATTAATAGATTCAAGGCCAAGTATGAATAATAAGATTTAATGCCTGTTATTAGGTTGGAGGATTAAAGATCAGTAATCAAAACCTTTGTATAAAGGAAGTGTGGGACGAAAATGCATTTTTGGGATCATCAAATAACCTCACAGGAGAGGAGGAAAAGGAAGGAGAGAAGAAAGAGAAAGGAAGGAAGGAGGCAATAAAAGATTATGGAAATTGTGGATTTTAGCATGATTTGGTACAAGATTTCTTGGTATGGATTGCTAGGGTTTCCATTGAACATTAATTTGATTCCCATCTCTATGGGTTTGCTGATAAACATTAACTCTAGATTTAAGGGAAGTTTGGTTGAAAGCCTTAGTTGATAATGGTGGATATGGAATCTTCTAGTCAGGGTTGTAAAGTCAGTTATTTTGGTATATGAATCTGGATTCTTTGCAAATTAAAATGTTTGTGGAGTTGTTGGGAGGGTTCATTATTAGTTTTGATGAGGATGCATTAGGGTGATCTATGAATGAAAGTGAAAAGAATACACATTTTGGGCATTTCGGGTGGGAGTGTGCAGTACACCATGAACACCATGCATTACCACTTTGGTCCCAAGTGTTTGGCCAGCGTGTCAGTACCGTTGAACACTATCTGGTACACCTTGTTACATTTTCTATTTTGACAAGTTTTTCGTATTTTGTATAACTTGATCATTTTCCTCCGATTGTTGATTCAGTAAGTAATTAAATAGACTTAAGTAGTGAAACATTAAATGGAATCGTCAAGTGCCAGATTCTAGATGGCCCAAAAATTCCTCAAAGTGTGGGCCATATCTGAAATGATTCACACATCAGTCTTGAACACAGAAGAGTAGTCGGGTTGTTTCAGGCGTAACGAGTTCGGTGCTCGAATTACGGTGATTCAATTTGAATAGAACCCTTAGCACCTTAACTAAATGAGTACAAAGAGATGATGTAAATATGAAGTTAAGATCCCGGAAAAGTGGTATTCAAAGCATCCCTCAGGTAAGTAATTAAAATGACTTCTGATTGACATGAAATGCCATAACTTTAGTTTAGATGATCAGATTGGATTGATTAAATTATGGGTAAAGTAGATTCGTAGAAGAATTAAAATCTTGTATGAATAAGGTGTGATTACATACGCATCATACTTTACGATCATATGAAATACGTTAATAGCTGACAATAATGTATTTCAAGAAATACCCTTTATAAAATAGTAAATTCTTGAACTCATTAAATTATAAAATGCACAAGACCAGGTTATTCATTGACACACTTATCACATCACGATTAGTATGGGTACTCACAGGTGTAACCAGGCTCACGGCTAAATATGATACTCTGTTAGTGCTCGTCCTCACATCTGTGTAGTCTCTGACACTCATACAGTTAGTACTATGACACTCCCACACATTACCCTTCTGCTTTGGAAATCTTGCTTTGTGCTACGGCGCTAAATGCTATGCCTTATAGTATCTTGGATACTTATTGTGCGTGTCTTACATTTTATTAGTCTTGATGCAGGTATTCCCCCTTAATTATGACTAATAACCTGAATAATGAATAAGAGGAAATGAAGGTGTATCGTTAGATCATCAATACCTATGGGTATTTTGAATATGATGGCTATTGTAACTCCTCGGGAGACCTGAATGATATAAGTCTGTAATCTGTTATAAGTCCCGATAATACCTACGGGTGCCAGTACCTGATGAACTGTGTGTAGTACCTCTGGTACTTTTATACAAAGTAGCATAAGTAATTGTATAAATTCATGATATGAATATATAATTCAATGCTCACATTATTGTTATATGCTAAACATGAACTTGTACATGCATATTATATATGTTTCCCACTAGCGTATTAAAGCTTAAGCACGGGTTCAATCCGTGTGGAGTGAGGAGAAGGCGTCAGAAGTCGTTCACAAGACCTTGTACAGTAGGGTTCATCCTTTGTGGAGTTCACTTTCGATCGGTAATTAGTAATGTATAGTTTTTTGAATATGTAATGGGACTCAGTACTGTATATGTGTGACACTGTAAACACCACTACAGTGGTAGCTTTATTTTGGACTTTATATGATGTTGATATATTATAGGGCTTGGATATACCAATGTCTAGTGGAGTAAAGATTCCCGAGTATATAGTCTCGCGTCCGAGGCAGGTTGAATTCTCAATCGGGTGGGAACTGGAACCAGGCTTGACAAGTTGGTATCGAGTCTAGGTTTAGGCATTTAAGGCGAGTCACAAGATTTATGATGCACCTACATGGGAATGTATGTGTTTGTGCGGATGTCTTTATTAAATACGGCAATAGAATGGATCCACCTCGGGAAAATTTGTAGGCGAAGCAGTGAAGCGTCAATCCTTTGGATCCATGCAGCAAGTTGCGTCCAGTCAGCGATGAATGAAATGCTTCAGTGAAGCATTGATAAAAGTCTCTCGAGGATATTATAGCGGTCTTAGATGGAAGCTCACGCCCCACGAGCTCAGGAGTGATGCTGTCTGACATGGAGTGGAAGAATTCCATGTACAAGTATGGAAGAATCGATAAATTTGAGTTTTGGCAGAAAAACTTGAAAGGGTTTAGATGAAGCGAAATGTCTGTGGACAAAAAAGGTCACATGTCTGCGATTTCATTCTTACGAGTCACGACTTATAGTTGGTGGGTGGTTTGAGAAATCCACTAATCCTAGATCCAGTTACATGGGACTACTTCGTCACCGAGTTTAATACGAAGTATGTCGATAAATTCTAAGAGTCAAATGGAAGAATTCTTGACTGCAAGACGAGGGAAATAGCGATGGTTGAATGAGAAAGAATCAGTAGCCTCGAGTAAATATACCTGGAACTGTTCTTACGGAAAAAGAATTCGGATGTGAATGGTTTAGGAGGGCCTACATGAGTCTATCAAGGTACCTCACGGTTGTTACTTAGCTACAATGTCAATTTTATCGAATGGCTAAAGTGAAATACGGGAAATGAAGAGTCGAAAGAAAGAAAGAAAAAGTTCTCGAGGGGTTCCTCTTGGAAAGAATAGAGTCCACCAGTTATTTGATTGGTCTGAGTTCTGGCTACGAGGGTAGGAGACAAGGACCTACCATGACCTGGGGATTCGGTGAGGCATCACCCAGTAGACAGAGAAAAGCATGTATGCCACATTGCCCTGATTATCATGAGCGTAGCACGAGAGTGGTGTTTGCGGGAGGTGAGAAATTGGGGTTGTTTCTCCGATCTTGGGCCGCAATGAGATCATGTGACCTTGAGAAGCCTCCAGCGAGGATTGGAGTTCTAAATCCTCGAGGAAGTAGTGGGGATCAGTATGCCTCAGGGCTGAGTAGGGAGTGGGAGGCGATGGCTCGCAGTGACTAATGCCCGTAGACGGTGAATCTTGCTGCCTCACCTAAATTGACCACGGGCTTATGCGATGAGGCTCGTGAAGATCTGGGACATCTGCAAGAGGGGTTATTCGTGTACGTTCACTATCTTTGATATTGATTTGTATACTTTAATTGATCTGGGCTCTACGCATTCATATATATGCATGGAACAAATGAATGGGTAACTTCTGCCGGTAGAGGTACATTGAATTATGACCCGCTTGTTACAAGTCCTCTGGGGCTTAGTGTTAGAGTCAACCGTGTGTATAAGAATTGTCCCCTAATGGTCCATGATAGGGAATTCTCGGTTGATCTAATTGCTTTTCCTTTTCATGAGTTTGATCTAATCTTGAATGGATGGTTATCAGACATCAGACCTGATTATTCTGATAGAAAATAGTCTTGCCTTAAATGTCCTCTTTTGACACATCGAGTAACCATCTTTGGGTATCCGTCTGAATCGATCTAGAAGATTATATGCATTCTCAAAGCCCGATGTTTCGAGAAAAGGTTGTGAAGCCTTTTGGCTTTGATTCTTGACTCCGAGAGCAAATGTAAACTTAGAAGATATTCCTGTAATTAGGAGTTCCTGATGTGTTTCAGAAGAATTCTGGGTACCACCGAGCGAAGTGGATCTCTCTATTGAAGTTGTTGTTCGGGGAGCGACTCTATTCGAGGGCACCTTAGTATGGCTCAATTGGCCCAGAGTTGAGAGACTCAACTACAGGATCCTATTGGATAAAGGGTTTCATTAAACTGGTGTTTCACCTTGGGGTGCATGGGTTTTATTTGTTAGAAGAAAGATGGCACTCCTTGGATGTGCGATGATATCGTGAATAAATGAAGTATGATTAAGAATAAATTACCGTTGCGAGAATGGGGATTTATTTGATCAGTTGAGAGGAGCAAGTGTCTTCTCGAAGATGGACTTAACGATGGGATATTATCAGCTGGGTAAAAGGGTTGATGTCGACGGCTTTAGTGGCCACTTATGAGTTTTTGGTCGTGCCATTTAGGTTGACTAATGCTCGGTTGCATTTATGAACTTGATGAATAGGGTTTTAGCCCTCTTTGGATCAATTTATTTGTGGTATTTATTGATGACATCTGGTGTATTCTAAAGATGCACGGAACGCAGACACCATTTGAGGATAGTATTGCAAACTTTGAGAGAGAGAATCAGTTGTTTTTACGAGTTAGTAAATGTGATTTTTGGCTTAAAGGAAGTGTCATTCTAAGCCGTGTATTATATCTGCAGAGAGGGTATTAGAAGTGGACCAGTAAAAATTAAACAATTGTGAATTGGAAACCTCCTCGGAATGCAAAGGGTGAGAAGTTTCTTAGGCTTGAGGTTATTATAGATTTGTCTGAGCTTTTAAGTTATAGCATCCTCAGCACAAGATTGCCCCGGAAAGGAGTGAAATTTTAGTTGGGATGATAAGTGCCAATCCGGTTTAATTAAAATATTGATTAGAGCGGAATTGATTGATGACCTGCCCGGGTGAGTTACGATTAATACGATGATGCTTAGGGATAGGTTTAGGATGTATGTGTGATCGGGATGGGAAAGTGGTGGCTTATGCTTCCAGAATGATTGTGACGCCGCGACAAACTATCCACACACATGATTTGGGTTAGCGATGTAGTGTTTGCTTTAAAAATTTGGCGATACTATTTATATGGAGAAAAATGTAGAATTTTCCTTTGATCATAAAAATTTAAATATTGCTCTTCAGAAAAGATTTTGAACTTGAGGCAACAACGTAGGTGGTTTGAATTGTTTAAAGACTATGATTGTATAATTGATTACCACCCTGGAAAAGCAAATGTAGTGGCAGATGCCTTGAGTAGGAAAATGATTTCTGCTCTGACCTTGAAAGATTATGATTGGAGACTAGTACCTGATGGAGCCTTGTTGGCTCAATTGAGTGTGATACCGGATTTGAAGAAAATGATAGTGAATGCTCAGAAAAATGATGCCAAGATTCTGAATTGGTTAGGTTGGGTGATCTTGGAGACAAGACTGATTTTGCCATAAATGGAAGTGGAGGTTTGTTGTACAAGAACAGATTATGTGTACCGAATGATATGGAATTGAAAAAGAAAATATTATAACAAGCAGAATCATTTTTCACCAGCCCATCACAGGAGATAATAAAATGTACCGGGGGATACAGCTTGATCTTGCGGTGCGAGGATGAAAAGGACATTTAAAGGTATGTGGCACAAGTGTCTAAGCGATGTCTGACCGTAAGGCGAACGCAAGTACCATCACGGTTTATTGAATCCCCTTCAGTTTCCCCCGATGGAAGTGGGATAACATAACTATGGATTCGTATCCCGTTTTCCCTCACCCGGAAAGAAACATAGTGTCCCGGGTAATTGTGATGATGACCGAGTCATTGCTCACTTCTCAGGTCGACTTGACTACTCCATGGATCGTTTAACGGACCTTTATGAATGAAATTATCAGTTACATGGTATTCCCAGTATCGATAGTGTTCCAGGCTGTGATCCTCATTTACGATCAAGGTTTGGAAAGAGTTATATAGTCGACTTTTGAGATTGAATTTTATGCTTTGCTTTCCATCCACAAACGGATGGACAATACGAAAGAGTGATCGGTGTTAGAAAGATATGCCGGGGCTGTGTATTGATTCAGGGAAGTTGGCATGGGTACATTCCGCTCATGGAATTTTCTCTCTTGTGATTTATCAATCCAGTATTGGTATGACCCATGCTGAGACTCTGTATGACGATGCTTAGAACTCCTACGTGTTGGGCCGGTGCGACATGAACATAGATTATGAAGTCTGAATTAGTAAAAGACATGGAAGAAAAAGTTCGGATTATTGACAAAGATTAAAAATTTTTGTGATAGACAAGGTCTTATGCTAATTTGAAGAGAAAAGATATAGAGTATGAAGTGTGGGAGATAAAAGTGTTTTTTAAAGTATCTCATTGGAAAAATCCCGTTTTGGAAGGAAAAATGAGTCCGATTCATTGGCCCTTACGAGATTTTGGAAAGAGTTGGACTATTAAATCTGGTTTGGCACTCCCTGCAGGAGTTAGCCATTACATGATATTCCATGTGTCTATGCCGTGAATGTCGTTCGACCCATCGCACATATTACCGGAGTTCAAGATATACAAGTACAAGAAGATTTCACCTTCAATGAAGAGCGAAAGCTATTCCTGGATGGTAAATAGACGATTCTGAAACAAGCGAGTTGGTAAAAGTGCTTTGGCAACATCCGCGGTATGGAAGCGACATACAGGAACTGAGAATCGATATTAAATGCAGAGTACCCTTAGCTGCGGTTCAAGTAATTTCAAGGATAATTTATTTTTAAGGGGAGAAGTGTAACACCAGGAAATATACAGTTGTTTTCAACATATTTAGGGTATTTTGTAAGCATATTGAATTTTAGTAAATTTGAACCTAAAATATGGAAAGTTAGAAACACAGAAAATTTTGCTCTGACTAATGGACAAAATAGTAAATTTGACTCAAAAAAGAGTGTCAAAGATATAATTAATAAGATTAGAGGCCAAGTATGAATAATAAGAATTTAGCCTGATGTGGAAGTTGGAGATTAAAGACAAATAATCAAAAGCCTTTGTATAAAGAGAGGGTGCTGGGGGCAATGTTTTTGGTCTCTCCAAGCAACTTCTGGGGAGGAGGAGGAAAAGGAAGGGAGAAGAAGAGAAGAGGAAGAGGAAGGAGGAGCAAGCAAGGTATGGAAATTATGAGTTTTAGCATGATTTTGGTACAAGAATTTCTTGAGTATGGATTGCTAGGGTTTCCATTAGACATTGTTTGATTCCTCTCTAGGGTTTTGCTTTAGGCAAACATTCTAACTCTAGATTTAAGGGAAGTTTGGTTAGAAAAGCCTTAGTTGATAATGAGTAGTGGGATCCTTTACAATTCAGGATTTGTAGAATTGGGTGAATTTTGGTATGAATCCTCTAGGATTTTTTCAAGAATTAAAAAGTGTTTGCCAGGTTGTTGGGAGGGATTCCATGTTAGTTTTGATGAAGGATGAATTAGGAGTGATCTATGGATGAAAATTATTATGAAAAGGGAGAAAATACATTACGGGCATTTCGGGTGAAGTATGCAGTACACCTTGAACGCTAGGTACACTTTGGATTCTGGTCATTTTTAGTCCAGCGTGTGCGGTGCCTGCGTTAGACTACTTCGAAGTACCATTTTGTTTTTCTGTTTGACTAGTTTTTGTATTTTGGCCATAACTTGCTCATTTCTTATCCGATTTGAGTGATTAAAGTGGCCAATTAAAATAAACTTCAAGGAGAATCAAACATCAAGAAATAGGAATAAATCAAATTATGATTTTTAGGTATTTAAAATTCCCTTTCGAAAGTGGGGGCCATATGCAAGCCAATTCACACATCGGTCTTGAACATAAGTAGTTCGGGTTGTTTAGAGACTTAACTGGGACACAGTGCTCGGTGGGTGATTCTGATTGGAATAGAACCCTTAGCACCTTAGCTTTAAATGAGTACAAAGAGGTAGTACCAAATATGAAGTTAAGATCAGGAAAGTGAGTGACTCAAAGCGTCCCTCGGGCATCGGTAAAAAATGACTACTTGGCATGAAAACATAACTTTAGTTAGATGATCGATTGGATTGATTCCAATTCTGGGTAAAGTAGATTCATAGAGAAGAATAAGAATACGCATGAATGAATTATGATCTATACGCATCATACTTTACGGTATATGAAATCGATCCCAGTAACATTAGCATGCATTAATTTAAGAATGCCTTGTTATAAAATAGTAAGTTCTTGAATTTCATATAATTATAAAATGCCTAAGACCGGTTAAAATGACACAACACTCTATCCCACCAGTTAGCGCCAGATTCTCCCCTTGTGGGTACTCGGCACTCCCGATTGATGCCGGTACTCGATTAGTGCTCGCTCGACTAGTACCCGGTACTCCTGTTAGCGCTTCTGGCACTCCTGTCATTAGTGCTGGGACTCCATCTGGTGCTGGCACTCTGTTACATCTGCTGGAAATCTTGCGCTGACGTACTGGCACTTCCGTCCCCATGTAGTATCTTGGATACTTATTGTCTTTGCTCATCTTACATTTTATTAATTATTAGTGCAGGTATTCCCATAATTATATGATAATAACGAATAATGAATAAGAAATGAAGGTGTATGGATTACGATCACATAATACCTACGGGTATTTTTTGAATATGAGTAAGCTACTGTAACTCCTACAGAGACTGAATAAATATAAGTCTTGCTGTCTGATATAAGTCAGAGTGAGTACTACCAATTTTCAGGTACAATGAATTTTTAATGTAGTACCTGGTACTTTTATATAGAATAAAAGCATAAGTAATTGTATAAATTCATGATATGAATGCATGTAATTTCCAATATCTGTTATTGTTATATGCTAAACATGAACTTGTACATTCATATTATATATATGTTTCCAGCTACAAGCGTAAAGCAGCACGGGTTTGTCAGTGTAGGTCACAGGAAGACGTCAGAAATTCCATTCTCTAGGACCCAACACCACGAGTAGGGGTTCATCCTTTGTAGGTTCCGCTCGATAAGTAATTGTAAATGTATAGTTTTGAATATATAATGGATTTCAGTCATATATGGCATGACCAACATGAAAGCACCACTAAAATTGGTAGTTTTATTTTGGACTTTGTGTATATGATGTTGATGTATTATAAGACTTGGATATACCAATGTCTAATTAAGCGAGTAAAGAATCCCGATTATAGTCGTCCGGACCGGTTCGGATCTGCCAATTGGGTGAGGGCTGGGCAAGGCGTGACACCTCGTCTGGTCTTTTGAAGTGCCAGTGAGACTTGAGCCACAAGTCTGGTCTTTTGAAAGTGCCGGCAAACTCTAGGAAACCTGAGTTTAGGTCTTTTAAAGTGTCGATGAGGAACTAGAGCCCTTGAGTCGATGTTTTGAAATGGGAGTTACTCCAAAAATTAAAATCAAATAATGCCTTTAAAGAATTACTAGTTGGTGTATGCAAGATTGAAAGAAAATATTCTGAAATTTTGTGATAACTCATAAACTTTGCGATAATACATTTTAAATTTTTATGCGTTCCACATTCTAGGCAGTGCTATCTAGTTTATTTATTACATCTGACTTGGTGGCCATACTCACTACGATCACGTATGGCCTTCCCAGTTGGTTGGAGATTTGCTAGCCCTTCAGGGTCGACTATATTTCAAAGACTTTTCAAGACTAGATCCTCGACTTCGGGCTCTGCGACTTTATATGCTTGTAGTATAAGTTTTCCATCCTTTCTTTGGTAAGATCTTTATACATTATATCAACTCTTTGCTTCACAGACTGTCTACATACATTTAGGTCCTTGGAGATGGCTTTAGTGTTAGTCATTCTAGGAACCTCAATTTGAAGCGTGGGCATCCCGATTTCTATAGGAATAATGACCTCCATACCATAGGTGAGGGTAAATGGTGAAACTCCAGTTGGCTTCCGGCTAGTTGTTTTATAGGCATAAGATTCTAGTAGCTTAGTCACCATTTCCCCCTAGCCGAATGCGGGCGCTTTTTTTTGTCGTCGAGGGTTTTGTTGGATCTTATGCCCGACCATTGCTCTTATGGTGCAGTAGGGTTGAATACAAGTTTTTTGATTTGACTCATGGCAAAAGTTTTGTATACTTTGTTGTGGCTTGTGGTCCATTATTTACTTATGATCTGGCCGAGGTATTAGGCATTAGGCGATATTTTTCACACAAACTAGGTGACGTCATTGTCTTTGATTGAAGTGAAGGCTTCGACATTTATCCATTTGCTAAAGTAGTCGGTGGTAACCAACAATAACTTTTTCTGAGTTGGGGCGGTAGGTAGTGGTCCAACTATATCAATTCCCCACTGAGCAAAGGGCCAAGGGCTTGTAATGGAGGCTAGGTCTTGAGCTGATCGCCTTTCTTGACTTAGGTAGCTGTATTTGCTCTCATGGTTGGCTAATAATACCCTTCTGGCATTATGGGGCTGTAGTAAAGGATTATGTTACCTCGATGGTTTCTGCACCTCATGAAGTTATACTGTTATAGATTCCGCTGGCGGGTGGTGAGACGCAAGATACGGTCGATCAGTCGCGCTTATCTGACGACTTATTTACTAAAAATCATGCGCTATACAGACGTTGTGGGTTCGAGTTACCGCTGGTGGTTCTCTTCTCGAGATAATGCAATATAGGGGCCATCTAGGAGCCAGTTCCATCTATCACCACTTACCGCGGTCAGATTGTAATAAGAATGAAATCTTGGTTGCTAGCAGTGAATTGAGAGAATACAGTTTCTTTGCTCCGGGATGGATCATTATTCTTTGCCAAAAGCATCTGCCCTTTCATTGAAGTCCTTTGGGATATGCTCAAGCTTCTAAGCCGCAAACTTCCCTAGTCATTGCTTGACTAGACCCATATACCAGGCTATACGTTGGTCTTGCGTTTCGTATTCCCTGTTTACGTGTCCTACTACTAGTTGAAGAGTCATTGTGAGGGTTTCTCGATGAGCGGATTAGCGAAGTCAATCCCAGACTAGGATTGCTTCTGATCTCATTATTGGAAGTGGGGAAGTTTAGTCGCATGACCTACTCTACCCTTTCCCCAATTAGGGCTTTACAAGTAAATGACATAGCTCCCATTTGCCGAGAAGCTCGTCCACGTAAGGATCCTGACTATAGTTATCACGGACCACATCGAGGCTAAAGGCGGGTTTGTTAGGAAATCTACCAATACGCCCACTTCAATGTTCTAAAGTTTATCTTTGAATCACAGGAACTCACTTTAAGCTCGATTCTTTATCGGACCATCCTCCACGATAGGTCGGGGCTTATGTATAGTGTTTCTGGAAGGGAGATTAGTTATACGGCGATGGGTGTGCTTGAATGAGGGGAGAAGATTTTGTTGCTCCTGCAATCAGAGCCATTGTCGCTTGTTTTAGAAGGGAATATCGAGTTTTTGCCTCTACTAGGGATTTGCTTATGAAGATATGATGTTACTTGTTTTCCAATTTCATCTTCTTTGAACAGATCGCTTATGTTCCTCCGACACTTTGACCAAATGGATATAGTGTGTCCCCTGCCCCTAGGCTATTCAAGATTGGTGGTTCGGCGAGGAACTGTTTGATTGCCATGAAAGCCTGATCGTATTCCTCATTCCACCCGATCCTTTTAGCTCCCTTTAGGGTCATAAAAAATGGTTTCAACCGGTCTATAAAATGGGATATAAACCGCTCGAGAGCCGCCAGTCGGCTAGTCAGTTGTTGTACTCCCCTACGGGTGGTAGAAGCTTGAGAGTCCATTATTGCTTTAAGTTGGAAGGGAATGGTCTCTATTCCTCTATGGGTTACCATAAAGCCCAAAAACTTACCTGAACTAACTTTGAATGCACATTTCAGAGGGTTCAGTTTCATGTCGTGCCCTCGCAACAACTCAAAGGTTTCTTGTAGATGCCTTATGTGAGTGAGGCGTTCTTTGGACTTAATGATCTTATCTCGATACTATAGACCTCCATGGTCTTACTATCAATAATTAAAATATCTTGGTTACCTGACCTTTGATACCATAAATCGCTCTAGCGTTTTTCAATCCAAAGGCATTACATTGCTTGATGGAACGTGCGGTGTAATGAGGCACCTCTGCGTCGGCCCAGTTAGTTGGAGTCCGGTGTGCATCAAGCGTCCAAAATGATAGTATCCCATGCTTATTGAGGCATCAACAATTTAGTTTATACAAGGTAGGAAGTTGTATCCTTGGGCATGCTTCATTGCTAGTGTAATCTACGCTTACTCTCCATTTGGCACTACCTTCTTGGAACCACCACCCACATTAGCAAGCCATTGGGGTGGTTTCATTCTTTGATAGAGCCTTCTTTTAGAAGGTTTCTTCTCACTTTCTAATCTGAATAATCGGTGTGATCAGATTAGAAGCGTCTCGGCTTTTGTCTTCTTACTTGTAGTCGTGGGTGATATTTAATATGTGGAAGGCCAATGTCGAGTCGATTCCGACCATATCTAAGTGACTCTGGACAAACACGTCTAGGTTTTTTAATAGCACGCCTTGTACGTACTCCCTTTCTTTAATAGATAGGAGAGTACTGATGTATGTGAACTTCTCTGGCTTTTCCAACACTACTATTTCTAGGGGATCCACAGCCAATGGGTCCCTCTCTTCCGCTTTGATCTAGGTGGCAGCCTGTGATTCCTATGCGGGGGTGTGATCTTCTAGGGGAGGATTCTCAGAATTGTTTCCTCCTCTACTTAGCTTGCATGAATGGTGATAACCTTTGCCAGTGCGTGGCGTTGCAAAATGTCGGCACCTTGGTGGTGAAGCAGTGGCTGTTGATTTCAGTCGGATAGCTTTCATGAGTGCGACTAGAATGCTGACAATTGAGGTATAAAATTTCTTTGGTGACCTTCCCTATTGTACGAGTGCTGACATCCCCTAATGTTATGAGTGAGTTGCCTCGTTAGGCTTGAGAGGATTAGATCAGCCCAGGTTGTTGTTTGGGAAAGCTTCATCTGCTGCGGAAAATTTGGTGGTGTAATAAATCTATCTTGTGCAAGGTCCACCGATTACCATGTATACATCAAAACCATTAATACGATAAGCACTAATGCATCATAGTGGGAGCCTGATGACCTATTTGGATTGTGAAGGAAAGGATATGGGGCCATCTATTGGCTTAATTTCTGCACTACTACTCCCCGTGTGGATGGTGTTCACCTTAGCCTTAATCGTGGCCGCTCTCAAGAGTTTCTTCTATTGGCGCTTTGATTGATACTAGTTGTCGGAATTTGTCAGCCCTAGTATATGGTTTCTTATGGATTGGTTTGAGTTAAAGTAATTTCTTGTCTGGGCTCCCCCGATTGGTTCCATCCTTGGTGTTCCTTAACATACCTCCCGGGGTGCACTTTTTATTGGCTTTTTCCACCAAGAACTTTAGACTTCAGCATGTGTCGGTCTCATGCCCATGATCTCTATGATAGTAGCACTGCAATGATATGTTTCTTTGAGAAGGATCCATCTGGATCGGGGTAGGTCATTTAAACTCTAGCAAGTCGCGAATGATTGACAATAGCCTCTCATAAGGACGTTCGAGGGGGGGTGGTTGCAGAGGTTCTCTTTTCTTTTGTGTGATTGGTCATGGATTAGCTTCCAGGTCTATTTTGACCCTCCTTGGTTTGGAGGGTTGTTTCTAGGCAATTATTTCCTTCGACCATTTGGCTCATCTGTCGCATGATTGAGTCGTTGCACGAGATATTGTCCTCCAACATTGGCAATTTTTATCAGACCAGTCTGTATAGTTCTTCTATCTCTGATTTGTATGGACCTGGGATATTGATTGGAAGAAATGATGGGTAGTTGTAGCTTCTCTAAAGTTTTGGAGGATTTCATCCATCTTCCTCTGACTCTTTGTTGCTAGGCCCTCGAACCTCTAACAGCAGTCATAGATTGATTCTTCTTCACATTTTGAGAATGGTTTATAAGGAGTGATGTTTCTCTTTTATCGCGCAGGGTGAGATACTATGATATGAATGCATCCATGGTTAGTAGTAGTTTATTAGTGTACGGGGCTTGTGAAGAGGCATAAAGCCATGTCAATTTTTATGAGCCCCTAGCCCGGGAATACTTTGCATAACAAGCCGATCGTTACCGACGATTAAAGTCATTGCACAGTTATAATGGAACATGGTCGTAGGGATCGAGTCAGAACCATGTCGAGATGTGGTGAAAATTTGGAATGTGAAGCCTGCGCGGGGTTGCTTGTAATCAAGGATATGTTGCCCTAGGGGTGAAGAAAGCATGTCATTAGGTCTCTGAATTAGGGCCATCGAAGGTATGTAAAATGTTAGTGATGTACCAATGGTAGGTTGCACGGGGGGGCATTGGTGGCAACGTGCTTGGGGGTAACACCGGCGGGTTCCCCAGGGCTTTTCCCGACTGGTACCGTCTTTTGCCTACCTCTCTCCTTGCCCTACGAGATGCACCACTAATATGAGGCGGGAGATGATGACGAAAAGCCTTTACATGTAGTGCAGTCACGTGTTTCCGGCAAGAGTTCGAGGATGGAGAGCCACCGAGGACGGTTCATCATCCAGTTTGGGGTGTTGTCGTAGGGAGGAATGGGCCCCTTCTCTTTGCTCGTGGGCGATCGGTTGCCATCTATTTATCAGCGTGTCTTTCGGGATCGTAACTTTTTATGTCAAGACCTCATGAATCATTCTTGTAGTGCGCTCGACTTGATCTTGCAACTCTTTCATCTGTCTTGCTTGTTCCTCTTGCTTTCTCTCCATGTCCCGACACCAATGGAGGAATTGATCTTCTGGAAATTGGTTCATCAAAATGCTTGTCATTGCGACTGCCTCGGGCGAATCAGACATAGAATGGGGGATTGATAAAGCTCCAGGTGATGAAGGGCTACTTGACAGCCGTTAGGCCCGAGCTCTTGCGGCCCGTAAGCGAGACTTTGTTGGTTACATGGATGGTGTCAGTGTACCTTGATCGTTTGACCTTTGGGGCATCAGTGTCGCGATGTCAACCTGCAAAAAAAAGACGTCGACGAAGTAGCGATGGGCGATCGCTTATAGATGATTAAATTGGCAAAAACGGAGATGAAATAGAAGAAGTTCGTACAATTAGGATTGCATACCTCCTCATCATGGGGATCCTCCTGATTTATAGAGGGCGGTTTGGAGAATCCCTCCCTTTTTATCTGGAACGAATCTTTTTTTTTTTTTAGGAATGAGATCTCTCTTTTATATAAATACCTAATTCTTCTATTATCGGATATTAATCTTCAAAGAAAGTAAGAATTTGGGCTAAATTTGAGGATAAATACCTTTGCGTGTGTGGTGGCTTGTGATTGTATAAAATGAATGCCTGATGCGCAAGTGCACGCGTAGCTAATGTATAGTGTGTACTTAAGGAGTACGGATATAGATCCCGAGGGGAAGAAGGTAAATTATTCACAGGAGGTTACGCTTTCGGACAATGTCTGAATCCTCAAGGAGTTTAGGTGGGGAAAATTAAGTGAAACTGCAACTAAGCTGCTGATTCTAGTGAATTAATGGTGTTGGCGCCTAAGGTTAAATGCGCTATCCGCGTTCGATGGATTACTTTTCCTAAAGATATTTATTTATTCAATCCCATTTGTAATATGTCAATTAGCGAGGTGATCTTGCCTGAGATATCCTCTCTCGGTATATCCGCCTATCTATGAATAGAATCGAGTATATCTCTTATCTCATTTCGGTATTCGAAATGCTTAAATATTTCTAACCTCGATTATGGGTTCGAATATCTCTGATAACCAAATCATTTCAAAATTTACTACTTGGATGACCCTCATCTCTCAGATCTCGGATCTCGATTGCAAATATACTAACATTGGCGAACTTAACATATAGTGAAATGTGGTTATAAGTAGATGGCAATAAATTAATAACATTGAATAACATGAAAGATCGAACTTTAATCCATTGGACACTGACGGGGTTTGATACAACCACGAAAGAGATCACAGAACATAATGGAAGAAAATGGCGTTTAATAAAGGAAACATTGTTTCACAAAATCCGAAATATCCGAAAAATGGCGTTACAATTCAGGAGCACTTCCTGAAGTGATCATCACTCTGCTCTGTTTATGCCTCCCTGTTCATGTGCCTCACGATCCTGATTCAGAACCTAATTTGCTTTTTAATGATGAGGGGCGGATTTTGCGTCGCGGTATTGGCGGTAGCGGCGTAGTACGGCGTGGAGGCGTCGCGCGGCGTGAGGGCGTCACGGCGTGGGGGCGTCACGTGGGGGCGTGCGGCGTAGCGAGTATTTCATGTCGCCTTGTTCCCGTTTGCTCCAATACGCTACGTTCTTTGCTCTTCACTGATACTCTGCGTTCACTAAAGACATCAACTTTCGATATTCTAGTCACAAAACTATAAGTACCTAAATAAGCGGGAAAATGTGGCGGCGGTATGTGCCAGGTGTTTTGAAACGCCATCCGCATATTTCTGCCCTTTATCCATTAGTCCGCCGTGACTTGCATAGTGGAGGATGACCGACTAGGGGAGTTGGAACTCTAGACGGGCCCATACGAAGCTACGAGGAGATACTTTGGCTTTTCACGGATGGGCATCTAGGTTTCCACGTCTAGGTAGTACCTACTAGACATTATGGAAGGTGGGGCTTTGGCAGCCTTTACCATCAGTGTAAGGCAACAGATCCATGGGGCCAAGGCGCGGGCCGGGCCTTGAGCCCATCAGTGAATGGGTTTAGGACCCATTGTACTCACAATATGGAGATGATCACTTACCCTTTTGATAAGCTCCATCCAAAAGATAAGATTGTACCAAATTTTGTTATGAATTCATGGCTAATTACCGTTCTCGGTTCAGTATGAGATATTTTCATGTTCATTTCTCACATTCAGGTTAAAATAAACTGTCAAAATTGCAATATTTCTTGAATTATACTATGTTTGGTAGACAAGAAGATGGTCCAAGGAATTTCCTTTGCTTTTTCCCTCGATTTCTTGCTGATCAAACATAGCATCAAACATTTGCTTGCTTGATTGAATATGCAGCAGGCAAGAGAGACAATATGAACTCTTGAATCACCTTTCTAGCAACCCCAATCACGCATTTGCAATATGATCATGTAGTCGGTGATGTTCGTATACTAGAAACAGAAACTAAAATGTCAAGAAAACAAACCTGAAAGCAGCAGTACAAACAAACAATTAGAATGTTGATCCAAGCCCAACGAAATAACGCCATGTCCTTAAGACTCATTCGATCACAGAGGATGGTGGAATGATGTCTCGGGGATAGAACGGACCTCGTTCCTCCAAAGTGGTACATAGACCCGATAGAGGACCGAAACTAGAACCGAGCCAGTGGCCGGCCGGACGAGCAGACAGGCACTTCGTGCGTGAGAAAGCTTCAAACCCTAGCGCATAGGTCCTCTCCTTCCCTGAAAGTGGTGCCGGCGGGGCCCCTCAACCCCATTGAGAGGCTCAACTATTTAAACCCATCTCTCCCATCTTGTTCTATTAGGCATTAGGACACACTTTTCATTCAATTATGGGTTTTGTGGATTCCAAAGTCCCATGTTCTGACATAGAATGAAAGTTCATCTCCGATACTCTCCCAGGTATGCTCATGAGATGCAAGTGCGTTATTCCATAGAAGCGTTGCATCGGGATAGTCAGTCTAAGACTTTGAACTTTCCTTAGTGAAGCCTATCGAACTTACTCGGTCAATCGGTAGACTTGATGTCTTTGAGCTGTCTACCTTTAATTATTGTGCAGCTAAATGACCAAATCCTGACTATTTCTCGAACAAAATTGTTTCTCATTCTATTTGTGTTCGTTTTGGCTTCATGAACAGCACAGTGATTGTTTTGAAATTCTGGCCTTTTCAATTCTCACGAAGCGGCCCTCACTTCACCTCCACATAGGTGATTTTGAACATATAATTTTCATAATTAGCCAAAAGCCTTTGCTTAACCTTCACATATTAATCTTTGTCTTTGCTTCAGAATGGGTAAAACAAATTTGGCGAGTACTCTACTGCGCTTGTCTTCATAACTTAGTTGTCCCTTTGACCTAGATTACAGGATCTCAGGTCAACTAGGTGAGATGTCCGCTATGATGAATTGTTTAGAGGCCTTAAGCCCATTCCCCTTGATGTTTTTTGCAACCATATTTCTAGTTAGGGCTTTTGTCAATGGATGCCAATATTATCTTTTGACCGCATAGTCGATGGTGTGGTCATTTAGAAAAGTTGTTTTCTTTGTGTCATGTCTTTGACGTAATATTATCGAGACTTACCGTTATACATGACCTTGTTCCTTGCCTTCCTATTAAACTGACTATCACAATGTATACATACATCGGGACCTTTGGTTTGAACTTGATTAGGAATATCTTCAAGAAATTTCGAGCCACTTTCGGCTTCTATTACTTGAAACTTATCAAGCAATAAGTGATTCCATAGTGGATCCTAGTAATACAAGTTTGTTTTGGATGATTTCCAAGACATTGCCGCCCCACCAAGTGTGAATACATATCCGTGATTTTGTGTCTTTGGTGCGGTTATCAATTGCATCATAATCTCCTTCAAGTCTGCCGGATGTTACGTGTGTAATGACATAATCTTGTGAGTATGCCTTAAGTAGCCCAATAAGCGTTCATAGCTTTCGATGATTTTCATTTGAATGCCTTAAATCGACTTAGCTAACCGCCTGAAGCTATGTCCGACCTAGTCTGGAGTTCATGACGCCCATTAAATTGTTTAGTATACTAGCTTACTCATTTGAGCTTTGTTTTCACGGTATTCTTGAAAAGTGTAAATTAACATCTATCAGTCTTCTTGTCTGATATCTAGATTCTTGCACTTTTAGAATCGTTTCAATATAATGGGATTGTGATAGAGCTAATCCTCGGATGTCTTATGGATTTTAACTCCTAAAATAACACTTCAGCGACCCCCGTATCTTTCATATCAAATTTGCTTGCAAGCTAGCATTTGATTTCTTAACCGATCCTCCTGTCAGCTGCACATTATAAGCATATCGTCTATATATAGACATAAAATGGCAAAACAATTATGAGTTTGCTTAACATATACACATTTATCGCACTCATTAATCTTAAACCATTCGATAACATGACCGTCCGAATTTAGCATGCCATTGTTTTGGTGCTTGTTTCAATCCATAGAGTGACTTGATAAGTCGACATACTTTCTGCTCTTGTCTTGGAACAATGAACCCTTCGGGTTGTTCCAAATATATTTTTTCTTCCAAATCTCCGTTTAAGAAGGCCGTTTTCACATCCATTTGATGGATTTCAAGCTTATACATTGCTACTTAATTAGCATCCTTATAGATGTAATTCTAGTAGCAGTGGGTAGAAATATCAAAATAATCAAGACCTTCTCGTTGCTTGTATCCTTTACTACAAGCCTAGCCTTATATTTGTCAATAAGCACCCACATCACTTTCATTTTCCTCTTGAAAATCCACTTACCATTGTAATTGGTTTATTACTAGGAGGAAGGTGACCAATTTCCATGTATGATTTGACAAGATGGATTCAACTTCACTATTGATAGCTTCTTTCGGAGCAGGGGCTTACGGCGAAGTCCACTAACTTCTTTGAATGTCAGAGGCTCGTTTCTCCAACGGTCGTTAAGAAATCGGGTCAAAGGCGTGGAGGTCCTTTGTCTTTTACTACGTCTAGGTTCATCCTCCATTGGATCACTTCTAGATATAGTATCTCGAGACCTCTTATTATTATCAATTGACTCATATACTATGTTATAAGGAAATATATTTTCAAAGAAGCGGCGTCCCTTGATTCAATGATAAGTATTGACATGTATATGCAGGATCTCTAACTTGTGAACAAGAAAAGCATTATGCATTGCTATTACGACATATCAGATAAAAATACGATCAGTCTTTGGTCCTACCTTAATCTTTTAGGCTTAAGACACTTGACCTTAGCCAGCTTACCCTCACACTTTGAATAATTGAGTTAGGCATTCTGGCACTCCATTTCTCATAGGGAGTTTATTTGTGTCTTACGTGGGGTACTCTATTTAAAATAAATTTCGCCGTCAGCTTGGCTTCCCCACAAATTCTATGGTAGCTGGGCTATTCAACAATGCATTCATTGTTTCCTTTAAAAGACCGGTTTTCCTTTCAGCCACTCCATTTGATTGTGGTGTATAAGGAGCTTGATCATTTGGTGAAGAGCGATGCAAACTCGGTACAAATTTCCTCAAACGGAAATTCATATTCACCTCCTCTGTCACTCCTTATGATTTTAATTTTCTTGTTCAACTGAGTTTCAACTTCGGCCTTATAAGTTTTAAAAGCATTCACAACCTCATCTTTGCTACTAAGCAAATAAACATAATACCGCGAGCAGTCATCTATAAAAGTAATAAAATACTTATTACCACCTCTTGACGGTATTGATTTCATATCGCATATATGCATGTGTATTAAATCTAAAGGTTACGAAACTTCTATTATCTCGAGAATGGAAAGGGGCTTAGAAAATTTAGATTGACACACACTTGGCATTCTCATTAGACTGATCCAAAGCTAGAGCAATAGTTCCATATTCATTAATTTCTTTATTGACTTATAGTTAACGTGTCTAGTCTAGCATGCCCAAATGTTAGAAGACTCAAACACACATAAGAAGAAGCAACTTTATTCAAATCATCCTTGGTTACAACAGATCTTATTTCATTAAGCCCAGACAAACATATTAATAGATAACACTTTCCTGTATCATATTTTGGAAGTACAAACATTGAATAAAGCCAACGAAGCTGTTCTGCTGAGAGAGATGTCACATTTAAATTCTGAGCATCTGGCATGCGGGCATTCCATTAGTGCCACAATCACTCGATCATCATCTGAAGGCGATCGCCGAGCATAGTACTGGCTGGGTTGGTGATTACCCCTGCCAGAACACATACTTTTACGGTTGTGTAGAGGCCAGAAAACATCGATCTGTTTGCACAGATGTGCCGAGTTGCTCCAATATCAATCCACCACTCCTTTGGGTTTCCCGCCATATTACACTCGGATATCATAGCAGTCAGATTGATATCATCAACACCATTGGAGATCTTTTCCACCACGTTAGCTGCGTTTTGTCTTTTCTTGGCTCTTCGAGTCTTTGGCTCGATGTCAGGACTTGCCTGGTTGGACTTGAGTCTAAACTCCAACGGAGTAATCACTGAAAGCGTAAATAAACACTACTCCGGAGTCTCAAACACACACACATATCGATCTGAGTTAATTCCTCAATGTACCCAAAACTATACACTTACACTTGATCAAAATAACATTTACACAAAGTTCCAAAACTAGTGGCTACACAAGCCAAATGTACAATGATCCACAAAGATGCAATTGTCCAAATATACGGTGTGAATATCCGCATGCTTGCTAAATATTCGTCAAAATGTGTGCTCGGCCGCGACAAGTAGGTTGGCGCCACAAACTTCCCATCTCAAAAAACCTGGGTCCCGACTTTCATGTCACTTAGCGGGTCTCGTACCTGCATCTAAGGTGGAGAAATAATGAGGTGAGTTCGAACGCTTTCGGATGAAAGTAGATCTATAACAAGCCATGCTCATAAAACATTTCAATTTATACATAATTCAAAATATCTCGAAACATAGGCATTTTACAAATAATAGGTTGATGATGGAAACACATGAATGCAATACTACCACCATCTCAACCCCTCATCAGTGACTCTTTTGGGCTTTCACCCAGGGACTAGTTGATCATCCCAAAACAACGAAAAATTGTTGGGACTTACCACCCAGGGATATGCCCACATCCCGTATATCTGTGACCTTTTGGGACTCTGACCCGGGGACCTTAGTCATTGTCCAGTGTCCTTACATCAATCAGGACTCTCCTGCAGTCTCATACCAGTATCATGCTTTAAAACAGATTTCACAAAGCATTCAACCACATGGATATTTAAAAACATCATGTACGATTAATTCAAAGATTTCCATATATATATAAATATACATTTATATATATCACCTAGAAAAAAATCACACGGTCAACCTGAGAGATGGTACAAAATTCCTGACATGAAACCACGGTCTACAGCGGGGAGAAGGAGTTATAGATCCTACCTTCCTTGGATTAAAAAATCGGGAAGTGCCCCAAGGAAGTAAAAACCCGAGGCTACTCTAAAGGATCTGCAAATAACAAGTCATCAGATTCCTTAGCCTCTCACAATCCATGTCACATAAAAATTACTCAAGTGGTCTATTACTTCCATCGCCCTCGACTCACATATGTTCTTATACCTTCGACATAAATCTTGATCCCCAGAGAATTGCACTCTACACTTATTAGGATCAACATTTAACACCCTTATTAGGGTTACACAAACAACACACTCCAGCACAAAACACTCTTGTATTCCTATCTCCCATATTACTCATTTGAAGAATGGAGTGCTAGGGTTCTTTTCAAGCTGGAATCCACTGATTCGAACAGAAACTCGAGATATGTCTAAACAACATAGCCCCACTGAATGAATTTTGGGGTCAATGGATTCTGAGTGGACACATATTTCAGGGATATTTGTGCTCCTTGAAGTCTAGTTTACACAACCACTTGAATCACTCAATTCGGAGCAGAAATGACCAAGTTATGGCCAAAATACTAACACTGGGCCATAATAGAAAAATCCAGCCCTTGAAAATGCCTAGAATTTATGATTTTCCCCACTTTTTCCATAAGTTTCCAACCAAATCCAACCCCAACACTCAAACACACATCAAAGCCACTCTATTCAACCCAAAACATCTTCCAAAACACATCTTAAACAAGAATCTAGGGTTTTGCCAACCCATCACTCAACCAATCTAAGGTTAGGAAGAAACCCTAGTTTTTTAAAAGAGAGATATCCATGAATCATACCCTTCTATACAAAATCCCTTCAAATCCTTATACAAATAACCAAGGATTAGGGTTTTACCACCTCATATCCTTCAAATCTAGGGTTAGGAGGGTTCCCCTGCATGGCCTAGAAAAAGAACCATTTTACAAGAATCAGGCAAAAGCCCTTACCTTTTGGCTCAATCTCCTTTAGCTACTCTTCCTTTCTCCTTCTTCTCTTCTTCTTTACCTTCTTCTTCCTCTCTCTCCTCTCTTATTCACGTTTTGCCTAACTCTATTTGAGCAAAAATGAGAAATATCAGCTTTTCTTTAGAAGTAGTTTTAGTCTTATACCCATTTTTTACTTTAAAGTTTCACTAATAGAGGGATTTAAGCCATTAACTCTTTCTATTTGCATATCCACATTCCCAATCTTATACATTGACCACTAGACTTTCTCATTATATGACCTGAGGGTCCTTAAGTAAGTAAATTTTAATTTTCCCTTGGCTCTAGTAAATAGAATTCTATCGTTTTATTTTCGGAAAAATAAAATTTAGATATTGTAATAATTCCGGGTGTTACATCAAGTGAGAACTCCTTTCTCTTGTGTTTGAGATAATTTTTGAAATCTCTCCAGGATGGGGGCAGTTTTTCAATGAATGCAGCCACTTGAAATGTCTCACTTAGAGTCATTCCTTCAGCATGAATATCATGCATAACCACTTGAAGCTCTTGAACCTGACTTAAGACTGTCTTTGAATCAGCCATCTTGAAGTCCAGAAATTTACCGACAATGGATTTCTTCAGTTCGACATCTTCGGTTTTGTACTTCTTGTCTAGACTATGCCATAACTCCTTAGCCGTTTTCAGCGGACTATAGACGTTATAGAGAGTATTTTCCAGACCGTTGAGGACATAGTTGCGACAAGTCGGAATGATTCCATCAAATCCCACGTGACCAACTTTTCTTTATCTGTCTCCAGCGTCCAAATTAGGACCATCCTCATTGAGAATCTTGCCCAGGATTCAAGGTTGTGAGATGGGGCAACATCTTTATTGCCATCTCTTGAAATCGATACCATTGAACTTTTACGGCTTTTCTCCGCTTGATTCGAATAGGGTTAACCGGAGTTGGCGAAGCCATTTCTAAAGATAAAAACAGAACATATTCACGAAAAGAATCGGTAAAGCAGATACTTGCAATACATAAACGAACAGAAACTTGTAATACAAAATCGATAAACAGAAGCGTTCGTTCAAAATTTGAATACGAACAGAAACGAAAAAAGAAATTCGTCTTAAGATTATAGTCGGGGATATTTGTATACTAGAAACAGAAACTAAAATGTCAAGGAAAAAAACCTGAAAGTAGCAGTACAAACAAACAATCAGAATGTTGATCCGAGCCCAACGAAATAACGTCATGTTCTTAAAATGGTGGCCCTATTCGGTCGCAGGGATAGTGGACAATCATCTCCCCAAGGGATCGGCGGACCTGTTCACTCGGCGGTCTGTGTCGGAGGACTTTGGCGAACTCGTGTTTGAACGTCGCTGGAAATGATAATGATGATGAAGTAGAGTGAGAATTTCGTTAAAAAATTTGGGGAAGCGGTATGCCTGTATGCCACGAAGTGTTTCCACGAGCAGACATGTTTGTTTGAAAAAATATGATCTAAACAATATTAAATTTCCAAAAAAATAGAAACCTTAGATAGAATTGGACTTAGGCAGGCGTAGGACGGACGGGAAGCGACATTGGCGCGTGGAAATCGGCTAACCTGGCGTGAGTCCTCTCGCTTCCACAAAGTGGGGTGCTTGTGGGAAGCCGTTGAGAGGTACCATTATTTAAGCCCATCTCCCATCTTGTTTCTATTCGGTAGCTGGGACACCGCACACCACATTCAATTATGGGTTTTGTGGATTCCAAAGTCCCAACAGATCATAGCAAGACATAAAATAATACCAGAAAGGAACAACAGCAAAGAAGATTGTCGGATCAATAAGTGTGCCTGCGAACTTCCCAACATAGCCCAAAATGTCAATGAATCGGACCATGAAAGGATACGATATTCTTTTCTATAGAGAGCAATTTAATTTTAAGCCACGAGGGGCGAAGGAAATTGAGTAACAAGCGATACTTAGATTGAAATCAATGTCACAGTAATCAAATATAAACAATGAAACACCAGTTTTATGTGAAAACTCTTGCAAGGAAAAAATCACGGGGAGAGGAGAATGCTTTACCATGAATTTGAGAATAATTACACAGTACAATCAAATAGTTAATAAACTTTAATATGTTGATATGACGAAATTACTCAAACAGAAATGTCCATATTCTTGGAATGAAGCCTTGTGGGATGGTGTGAGCTCTGGGGTTGGGCTTATCTAATCCATAAACCATATGTTTGCACAGGAATTATCAGCTTTACAAGTTCAACTCTCTCATTCGTGAATATGACTTTTAGATTGGTGAACCATGTTAAAACTCTCTTCTTTTACATTCATGCTTGGCTGTTTTGTTTTTGTATTTTTTTTTAATTCATATTTTCATGTAGCAAAACTTTAGCCATTCATAGCATCTCCATGCATAACAATTAGCTACTCAAAATATATTTATAAATATTAAATTCACTATTTTATGTGTTTTAAAATTCACTCCAACCGCACTCTCTATTTTACACAATTTTCACTAACTTCTAATAATTTAAAGAAGTAAAACATATATATAGAGATAGAAAAAAAAAATGAGAGAGAAATTTAGAGAGCTCAAATGGCTCTTCACATTTGGTGAGTCATTTGGGTTAACTAGAAAATAGAGAGTGGAATAGAGAGTGGATTCGAAAGAATTTTTTGTGTTTGACTAGCTAAAGTGGCTAAAAGAGAAGAAATAGAGAATGAGTTGGAGATGCTCTCATAACAATAACCGTGTTATCAAACTTCTACCGTCAATTGTTCCAATTGGTTAAATCATTATAGGAGGCCGTGCAACACCAAAAAGACTCAAAACCAGAATGGTGCAATTCTAGTTTTAGTCCATGCAAGGGTGATGTTTAGAAAAATTTACTAAAAATATTTTTAAACAATCACAGAAAAATCAATTGTAATTTTTTTTCTTCTGAGAATGTACTGTGTCAGGAGCACAGGCAAACTAAAATTATATTATAAAGGGTCGTCTCCTAGAAAAATTCCCTTCGAATGGACCATATCTCCAATGTAATAGGACACTTCACGCTGGCTAGATTTCAAGTCAATGTCTATGGTATAAATGCTAAATCTTTTATTTTAAAAATATCAATAGAAGAACACAAAAATCTCAATGTACCGAGGTTTTAATATGGTACAGTCAATCATATCCCACATCCACTATTTTGAAATTATAAGATTGAAATATAAAATTACAAATCATAAAACCTACCCATGATATTGAAAAAATAGCTCATAATATTTTCAATTCCTAAAGCATTTACATTTATTACTTTTACAGAATAACTCTTATAAACTCAATTATCTCTAATAACTTTTCCTCATGACCTAGAATTTGATATATTTCTAACCACTTTCCCTCTCTTATAAAAATCATAATAATACAATATGCATAACTACGAATTATCCTATACAATGTTTTTACAAAAATAAATAAATACTAATCAGTAATTACTAATTCGAGACATTTTAACAGTCTAAAAATATAATAAAACATGAAAAAATCTTTAGCCAAAAGTAATGCCTCACAACTTTCGTTGTTGTTGGACCACCAAAACAGAAGGATTATATAGATCTGATGCTGCAAGCGGAGTCTCAAGGTCCCCAAGCTCTGGATATTCCTCCATTCTGTTAAGCCTGATGTGAGAGACGATTCTAAACCCTGCATACTCCTATATTATAAGTCAATGCTCATTAGCCATCGACCTAACAGCCAACGCCGTCTGCGGTCCATCTTTCACTACTTTCTGTATATAATTTACTCCCTCAAAACCCACATTTCCATGTTTGATATCTTTGATCGACTCATCATCAAGTATATTTTCCCACCCATTCGTTTTTTTATCTTCCATGGGCAAGAGATGAGCCACTGCGAAGCCGTTGTGGAAGCCATGCATTAATGGCATAGGCCAAACTCTCTCTGTCATCGTTCCCTCCCAGGAAAATTACAACAATGAAAACTGATTTTGGGCCGATACGCCCCAGCTGGCCGCAGTCGACAGAATCCCCCTATCGAGTAAGGCCATGTCCAGGACACTACAATTAAAGTTCCTTATCCGTTGCTCGTCTGATTCAAGACTCCCACTGATGTAATTCCATTTCCGGTGGAAGGGGATGACGATAAATACAGCCAGTTTGTTCAACGCAAGAGTGCATGTATCCTCGTGCATGAGCTTGGGGGGAGAGATGGCGGTGAAGACATGAGCCGTCGCACCGCCTTCATGGCTCCGCTGGTAGCGATTCATGGCGAGAATGATATGTTCTGAGTAGGAGTGATTAGAAACAGTCCTTTTCTGTATGTCATGGGAAATGAAGACAGGCGAGGCCCGCCCAATGAGCTCGATGAGGTGAAGAACGTAAATGGAAATTGGATTGTCTTGGTTAGGATTGGAGGCGTTGAGGAGGTTGATGATGGAGGTGACGCCATCTTGTTCATGGACGCAGGCGAGTATTCGAAGCTCAGAGTTGTGTTTGCAATGCATGATGTTCGCGTTTTCTGTTGCTTATACCATGTATTTTCTTGAAGGATCATATAGTTTTTTCACAAGGAATGGCACAAAACCTGCGTTCAAGGCTGTACCAGCAAGCAATATTCCAAAAACTTTATCATCATACAACTGCTCCAAAAAAAAAGGGGACGTCAATGATAAATATATTAATGTTGTTTCTGTTGAAGAATGATTCAAAAGGACCTTCATCTTCATGTCTCTCATGTCCTATATTGTTTAGGAAAATCTTTGTATTTATTTAATTAATTGTTAATGGGAGAGTCAACTTATATTATTTGAGAGTTTTTAGTTAATATGATAAATACGGGAGTAAGTGGGTGAAGTTAGTTTTATTTTTATTTTATTTATCTTTTTTAAGTCTATTTATACATGCTTTTAATCTTTGTATATAGTTTTTTTTATCCTTCTATTTGTTTCTTATCTCATCTTCAAATTCCAACAGTTTCCAGTAATCGGTAAGCATAATGAAATGGAAGAAGAAATGCTTACCCCACTGTCCTTGACGAAGCTTTGGGTGGCTACGTTGACATTGCCTTTGGCGCACATGATGAGGCCAAGCGCTAAAGCATCCTTACGGGCCATATTGCAATAACGAACAAGAGGTATATAGCAAGCTCCAACTTTCGCTATCAAACTGACAAAAAGGATAATGAAATTGGCTAATGCATCATCCAACATTTCTCGTGAGGGAACCCACCACAAGTTTGCTCTCATGGCGCATGTCACCATGAAAATCGGCATAAGAACAAGCGAGAGCAACGACTCGAGCTTTTCCCTCAAACAGACCTAACGGAGGTCCGTCCGGTACAGTAAGGCCGAATATAAACGCCCCAAAAATACTGTACTTGACCGAAAAAATCGGAAACAACCCACAAAAAAAGCTAAGATGATGACGTAAGGTAGGCATTCTTGACGGGCCTGCCTTCTGGGGTCTGCGCGACCACCCAGAACATGGCCGGCCGGAGGACGTATACGACCACAAGGAGAAAAACAACAGATGATATCATGTTTATCATTGCTCTTTCCTTTGATACCTGGCCACCGGTCTTGGCCACGATGGTAGCAATGGTGAGGAATATGCTGAATAAGTCGCTGACTATTGCTGAAGAAAGTGCTAGCCGGCCGAGCTCGGAATTGAGGATTTTGAGGTCGGCGGAAGGCGCGATGGCGGGAATGGCGTCAGACAATGGGTTACCGCAATATAGGGAAAATACGACCCGTGGTTTATCCATGCCTGCCACAAGACTACTGCGACGGGCAGAGTGATTATTAAAGGCGCCACAAGGGATAATATTCCAACGGCCAAAGCCTTTTTCCCTGTTGTGCTACAGTCCCATGCTCATATCCATTTCCTCCAATTAAACATAAGAGTGTACCCGAATATTCCTAGTGTTCTGATATATGCTGACTGTCTACAGTCATGAACATTTGAACTTCATCGATCCTCCCAGCCCTGATTGGCCCAGCAGAATTCCAACCTACTTCACCCAAATCAATTTTTACATTCATCAGGACTCATCACACACACATACAGGCATAAAAGAGAAAAAAAATCCAAAAAATACTTCTATCTGATGGGTTAATTTATTAAATCTTTCCTTTTACGTAATCATTTTTTCCTAGTACAAGAATTGGTAGGGAGTTAAATTAAAGCACTTTGGGTGTATGCCCAAATCCCCACATGTAATGAAGGTTATGAGTTGAAGCTTATTGATTCTATCTATTGGTGTAAGGGCCTTTGGGAGAGTACTTAAAAATAAATTATGAAGGTTTTTATGTGAAGGGATGTGTTCTTGACTTATCCTAATAAGTCGTATTAGAGTTACGTTTAGACTTAACTGTTGAATAAAAATGATGTGGCAAGCCCTAACAGGTGGCACATAAGACGTGCTCGAATACCTCGAAAGATAATAAAATCTTGGTTTTAGTAAAGACCTAATGAAGCTTTATTCGAGAGTAAATTATTGGGTGTGTGTCAAAAATCTACCTCAGGTTTTTCTTACTGCACAAGTATTGGTGGTAAATAGACTCTAGTTTGTTTTTCAATATTTTAATCATTTTTAAATTTTCTTTCTTATCCATGATTGGAATCATGATAAAGGGAGTTATGGGATGGAAAATGAAATTGCTGAGCAAAGGTACTATTTTTTTCTTATTTTTATTTTTATCTAAAAATGCAAATATTCATAAGCTAGTATTCATTTTGTCTTGATTATCTAAAAGGAAGATATTTGTAATTTAAAATCTATCATTTGGAAATTGGATTTTTGTAGAGACAGTAAATTTGGTTACAATTTTTTAAATTGAAAAACAAGGAGAATAGAAGAACGTAGAAAACGCTATATTTAGAGGAGTAAATTCACAAAATGTCAAAATTATGTTTTCTGTGTCGTTATAAAAAATAGTTTTTAAAAACAAGAAACAAATAAACCTATAATTTGACTTTAAAAATTACTGTGGTTCTTCGTGAACAAATAGAAACTCTACATACTCTCTTTCCATTAAAAAAACAAAAAGAATTGCAGTGTGTTTCTTTTAGGAATATTTTAACCATTTTTATTGTCTGTTTCTCTACAGTTTTCCAGGCCTTCATTTATGTCAAAAAACCATTGGCTTGTTCAACAATAGAAAGGAAGAAACAAGGACGAAGCAAATTAATGATCAACCATATCAAACTCTCTAACCCACTAATACCACATCAATATTCAGATTGCAATGAAGTTTTTTCAAGATGAAATTCAAGAGGAAGAAGACGCACAAGAATCTCAGAGATGAGCATGGGGACTCCAAAACGCTTGAGACCAGAATGAAACATGTGAATGGCTCCAAGAATGAAGATCATCTGCATTTGCAGCAATGGCAAAGAACGTTTGAGCGGCCCTTTCTTCCATACCCAATAACCGAAGGAATTCACCTTCGGTGGCAGTTCCGAGCAAAATAGTTGCTGCTGCTCTTCTGAAACTTGGTCAGGTTTTGAATCGGCCATTCCGGCCCCCGTCTCCTCCTGCCTGTCGCCGATAGGGAATGAGGATATGCAAAAGGTGGAATGTGAGGACAGAGAATGGAGGATGGAGAAAGGAAAACAGAAGGAATTTTAGTCAACCACAATGGTTTGGGATGCAATGGAGGGAGGCGAGGGATCAAAGCGGTTTAATTCTTTCTATTTTAGTTTTTCTTGTTTTAATTTCTTGTTATTCTCAAATTAAGAAAAAAATATTTGTCATATTTGTCATATTTGTCATGTTATCATGTTGTCATGTTGTATGATTAACCATGCCTTTAGGGCTGGCCTCTGCCCAGTTGCCAAGTAAAAAATCCATATTTTCATGTATGCTTTTGTGTTCTTCCTCAAGCCTGGCTTTATGGTTCTTGTTTTCGGTTTCAGTACTGATTTGATTCTATGAACAGGTAACAAAGGAAGAAAGGGTGATTGAGCAAATGGGGAAGAGAGTGGTTGTGTGATAGCAATCAGGTTGAAGATCTTAATGGCTTTTTAGCATGTCTAATATGAGGGACACTAGTCCTTGAGGCTTGGCTCAAATGATTAAAATGTGGGATGGGTTCTGGAGATCGGGAAGCTAGTCGCTATAGAGCATGTACTCGAGTCATAAAGGGTAGGATGAGTTTATGGAAAATTCTAAACTCAAGTTCTTATAAGAGCATAATGCTCTGACAATGTAATGAAAAACATGAGAGCTGTAGCTCTATTCTTGGGGCCTAATGTGGTATATCTACCTTGAGAAAGAAACTAGCCTTTCCCTACTAAAAATCTACTTTGCATACCCACTTTATTTTTTTCATTTGGCTTAATTGATTAATGTTTAGATAACTCTTCTCATTGCCATATTTGTGCTGCAATTATTTCAGGGTTTTGATAAGCCTAACCACTACAAGTCTTACTTTTGGAAGTGCTTTGTGAGTACCATGATTTTTAAGATCCGCTACTAGAGGTGCCCGGGGCTCGTTTGGCTTGTGTTATGAAACGGTCTGACTCCACTCGCCTCACCAAGACCAAACGGACACTTCACACATGGGAAAGTTTAAAGAGTCACTCGGGAAAGCAAGGTTAAATATTCCCAAGGCTTGTGGCGATCAATGGAACTTCAAGTTAGCGTGAGCCATTCTACCCAATATGAGAATTCTAACCCATATGAGAATTTTGTTACGAATAAGCACCTATAGCGAGAAAATGCGTAAGCGATATTATCCAGGAATTTCCGGCTTTGAATCCCTTACTCACCAGGATAATCCTAGATAAGGGAAGGATAATCCCTGATAAGGAAGAATGTCGTTGATAAGGAAAAACATATTTATCCCTAAAGATAGGATATTTCTTCACCAAGGACTATAAATCAGGAAAATCCCCCACAAGGGAAAGGGGAAGCGATTCCAAATGCACCTATTCTCTTCTCCCTCTTCACGTTTATTTTATTTTTTTTGCTAACTTAATCATTGGAGAGGTGCCCGACCCACTGTTGCCGGATGCCCCTTTTGCAGTTTTACATCGCGTCATCGATACTTAGGGAGATCGAGATAATGGTTCGTTACTCACGATGATGCTGGAGAGTCGGCGATCAAGACCTCTACGACTTGACGCTCAAGGGATCCGACGTTCAAAGTCCCAACAATTGGTGCCGTGCGTGGGAGATAGATAAAAAAAAAAAAAAAAAAAAAAAAAAAAAAAAAAGTCTCGATAATGGTGTAAGAACTTGGCTTCAACGATTCTCTAGCAGCCCCCCATTACATAGAACTCTTTCGACTCCCTTTCCGCATCAGATCTACCGACGGCCATGTCTAACAATCCTAATCGTAGACACTGAAGATCAGTTCCTTCATTGGTGTCAAGAGATGGAAAGGAAGTAGGAGGAGGCTTGAGGTGAGGCATGAATCACGGGGAGTTACAAGCTACGTCTTTGAGCGCTACAACGTGAGAATGATTAGTTATGAGCCCGGTAGAAAAAATCCTCAGTGGAAAATGTCTGAATGGCGTCGGGCTAAACATCCAATAGCCATCGCAAAGGAAGAGCCCATGACTTTTCGGCTTGATGGTAGCGCCCCAACGAGATGATGAATTGTCTACGGGAGATCCCCATCTAGAGTCCCAGTGAATACACAATTGAAGCGTGGTACTCGCGAGAACTGCTTTATTAAGTCACACTTTGCGCATTTTGCGTAGGATAGGTACTTTTAATTGCTTTTGTGTTTTTGGACTTGTGCGAGTCTTCGGGTCTAATGCATAAGCTGCACAAATTTATGTCGGGGAAGCAAATATGGATCATTGTTGATGTTGTAACCGATTGGTGAAGCACTTTAAGGCGCAACAATCTTCCGGGAGAAAGCACCGAGACCAAAGTGTGCGGTACACACCTTCAACATGTACCGGTACACCTATCTTGAGAAAAATTAAGCGTGGCCAAAGTATCTTGAATTACCACTAACACGTATCGGTACGTGTGAGAACTACGAATTAGTAGGAATCAATCTTAATGCAAAACTGCATAATCCAACTTTAATCACGAGGTCACATTGGAGAGGGGTATAAAAGCTATAGGACACAAGGAGAAGGCAGCTTTTGATTCGGAGGGTTAGGTTTTCATAGGAGAAGAGCTCTCCTCCATAGTTTGGGGTGAAGTTTCATTGATTAGGGTTAAAGACTTATTTTCTCTCGAGATTTTTGATTCAAGCACATATAATCTTTCAGTAGTAACTCATATTTCGTTTCCATTCTCAGTATTCTGTATTTTTCATCCTTAGGTTTTGCAATTGAATTCTGATTTTCTCAAAGTTCTTTTCATGAATAAAGTCCTCTTCAATTATGATTTCCCTTATAATTTCCATGAGTTCTAAACTTCTATCTTCTTTGAGGTTCTACGATGGAAACTCACCACTGATCCAAGTATATTCCTAAATTCCTCTTTTATACTTCAGCGGTTGTGTGATGTTATTCAGCTTGTAGAAACTTTGTTGTAAAACCTTAGTTGGGCATCCTCTTGACAACGCGTGTGAGCGAGATCCGATTTTACGCGTTATTGGCAGGATAAATGCAAGTAAGAGTTTGAATTAATTGGGAACAAGTGTTTAACATCATTCAATCATCTTTCTTTTCAAAGAGCATTTAAAGACAAATCTTCCATGTCGAAGACCATTTATCCAATGGCTCTAGATGAAATTTAGTAAAACTAAGAGGTGGGAATTACGTGACCATTAGTGAGTGGAAACCTAAGAATCCCAGCAATCATCTTTCTAATTTAAAATATTCAAATCAATCAATCATTCAATCAAACAACCAATCCCCATAATTCCTTTTTAAATTACACTTTTTGTGGAGAATAGCTCCTACGGATCAACAAATTTAGACCAGTCCCTATGGAGATGACCTATGGATTCCCTCAGTATTACAATGCTAGACAACCTTAATTCATACGGCAGGAATAGAATTGACATACGAATAAAACGGCTTACCCAGCCATGAAGAAATGGTCGGGGCAACACGAGGCAAATTGCAAAGGCTTTCTGTATCGCCACACCCTCATTGATTAGTCGGTGGCACCTCCCGCCGAGCTAGGGATGGCTGACAAGAGGTAGAACCAACAGCTTCAAGCCCCTCGAAACGCGTCAGTGTTACCTAACGACATGGTGCCGCCAATGCTGCCTATGCATCACGCCTTCGGTGTTGGGCCGACATTCTATACACAACCTGCGACCCTGATTCAGGGGCCCGATGACATGCTTTCTTCGCCCCTAGGGCAACACATTCTTAGTTATGAGTCGTCCCGTGGGTTTGTCAACCCGCAGAATATTCGTGGATATCGGGTAACCCGACACTACTCCATTGAGTCCCCTTTCCAAGACTCAAGATTTAATGAAAATTGGGCAGAGTCTCCTTTGTACGAGGAGCTCTACCCAAGATACAACCTGTCCTAACATTATACAACAACCACATCGGGTCCACATGTGAGTAAAAATGGCTACTCGAGCCCATGCATCAATACTCACAAAAATACAACAACTATATTACAATAGTTCAAGAGTTATTACATTACTCTTAATAAAAACATATATCGAAATTTAGCATTCTAATACATATTTTACAAAATAAATGCCAAAGCCACAATCCGACTTTTTTCTAAAAAGTGGCCTCTAGTAGGCGCCGTCCTCCCGTACACTCCCTGTACCTGAAATAATGATCACTCGACAGGGTGAGCAAAGCCTAGTAGTAATAATCTCCTACATGGGTTACTCCCCACCTAAGTGCACATGTCATGGCAACCAAACACACTCAAGCAAATACATGATCCTACTTGAATGTCTACATACCAAATCCCATGTCTCGAGTCCCTTGAGCTCCTCACACGCCTAAGTAGAATGTGAGAAAAATACGAGTTTCAAAGAAAGATTTTGTTCTGAAAACACTACAAAGTTCGAGTAAATATTGGACTACCCTCCGGCGGAGTGGGTAATTTTTTCCAAAACTTGATCCGGTCGATACTCAGAGATGAAGCTGTGGACAACTCTCGGCGATTCTTGAAAATCTTCCTTGAAATTCCTTTCACAACCATTTTCATTTTTCTTTCAATTTCATATCCTGCACTCACACCTATCGTTCTAGGGTGCCCTGGTGCATATGGAATGCATTATGCCATTTCCAAACAATTCATGCTAATATATTTTACATACATATATTAACAAAAATTAATTCACATACATCATGTCATTTAATCCATGAAAATAACATCAAAATTAGCTCACATGGGCTAATAACAATTCAAGCAATTCATTTTGAATCACCCAACAACACAAAAATCAGACACAAATCACGTGAACAGTGAAACCCTAGGCTCGGCACTCTTCATGGCCACCATAGGGATTTTCTCCTCGATCGATCGTTGGGCTGAAAAAACACATGACCATTCGACCTCACAACATCTATCCATTCACATGACTCTTAGCCAAGAATTAAGCAAGTAGGAAAAGATCCTGCCTCTTTGAGTTTCGAACTCCAAAAAATCGGTGTCCCGCAGCGTAGCCCTTATGGCGTAGATCAACTTTAACTTCTTGGCCCCGGATGACAGAAACGGTCCAATTTGGGAAATCTGAAATAGTCACCTTTCTCTTTTTAAAACTGGTTATCTCCCTCACTGCACGTTTTTCCAGCAGCCCAATGGAGAAGATGAAGCCTTTTTGTCTTATTTATTTAATCTTTTCACTTAATTCCATTTGTGTCTTTTAGTTTGATTTTAAAAGCTTTTTGACACATGGCTTAATCTAAGCCATTCATCTCCATCCTCTCACTAATCATGCAACATGTGTCATATGGGTACATGTATTAGGTGACTTTTGTCTGTCATATCTCTCATAAAGCGTCATACGGCACCCGACACCGTTGCCTCAGCGTGAAATTCCCGGTGTCTCGGAATTGACGAGAATCGAAGCTGTCTCGGAATTCGGCCAGTACCGATGTAGTAACTAGATTTAACGACAGTTCCAATGGTGAAGTCCGTTTTAAATGTGTCAAGTCTAGAATTTGGTTTTGACCCGAAGTACCATTTACCATTTTGAAAATTAGAATTTATAAGGGTTTTACATTCTCCCCTCCTTAAAGAATTAGTCAAATTGTACAATCACAACAAATCACATGCGTATGCAACGTGCACTATGCCATGCATGTAAACTAATTGTTTAAATGTCAACGACTATTCCCGCATTATATCCCACAAACAAGCCAAGATTGGTGGCACCATCTAATAATCTCGCGCTCCCGTTGGCTCTCCGCTCGATCGCTGCCCTTGCTTTGCCTCCTCACCCTCTTGGTCTTGCGTAGCAAAGCACGATTTGGTATCCATAGTACATTTCAGTTCCTCTCCAAAAGGTCCCATCCGTGTCAACTAATCTCTCCCAATCCACTACATGAAATTTGGATGCAGGTGTATATAGACAGCAGTGTCCTCATGGACCAGTGACTATGGCGTTAAAATCATGGTGCAGCTACAGTGCCTACCCTCTCGAGAGTATCACGAAGGGCGATGAACCTCGGCTGATAGCTTGCGCTTGCTAGAACACGACCTCCTCTCTTAGGCATCACCTTCAAGAAGATGTGATCTCCAACCTGGAACTCTAAGGGTCTGCGTGATGTGCCATCGGCATAGCTCTTCTACTTATACGGCGGGTGAGAAGATCTTTGTCGTATCAAGCTCACCTTCTAGAAGGTGTCTTTGATCATATCAGGACCATTGATGGAGCTCTCTCCCACCTCGGTCTAACATATCAGTGATTTGCATGGCCTCCCATACAATGCCTCATATGGTGCCATCTACGTATACTACTTTGATAAGCATTGTTGTAAAGCGAATTCCACTACTAGAGCAAGTGCTCTCTTCATTTACCCTTATGATCTAGGACGTATGCTTGCGACATGTCCTCCCCAACACTGTATGGTCCTCTTTTGGTACGACCATCACGTACGTAGATTGAAAAATTGTACTCATGGTCGACCTTGTGCCCATAACGCACTGAAACTCTTTCACGTCTGCGTAAACCTGGTCTCTATCGACACTATGGATATTGGTACTCCATGTGGCGGGACTCTCTGATATGTTGGCGAATCTCTCGTGTGAAGGTCATCGCCTGACTAGAAATGTTGACCGTGAGCCGGTCCACTATGCCGTCTTGTCATGTCCTTGCGGCGTCGGTGGAAAGTAAGGTCACCGAAATCCATCGTAGCGATGCTCCCGCTACACTCGACCACCTTCAATGGCTGGAAGTAGCCTAGAAGCTTTGGTGCTTAGCCTTAACTGTTGACACGTGAAGCGTAGTTGAGGCAAGTCCCCTACGTGTCTCTTCATTCTACTCCGATGAATGCGCGGCAGATACGGTACATCTTACCGTACCATTTGGTGCCTGACAAATCGAGTGCGGGTCAAACTCCACTGAATCCTCTCTCGAATTGGTCAACTAGGGAACCACTACGTCCTCTATACGAAAGACTACCATTTAAATGGATGGATCTGACCTCAGTGCGTATGGATTATGATTAACAGTGGACACTATCTCAGCGTCCACGTCACGGGACTCAATCACTTTATACTTAAAGTTAGTTGTAAGCTACTAAATTCCCCAACTTTGGCATGCTGGACGTATCTTATGTGGCGTCGCGATCTCGAGCATCGCCATTCGAGGAAGCTATCTTGTGATGCTCCTGTGACTTCGGAGTGCATCGTACCATATTTGCCTTACCGGGGTGGTAATGCGCGAAGTCATAATCTTTAGGAACTCCATCCGCTCTGCGTTGCCTCGCCGTGGTCGCTGAAAATATACTTGAGACTTTTGTGGTATGGTACACCTCGAGTGCTAGCCATATAAGTAGTGGCGCGAATCTTCAAGGCGAAGACTACGATTTGCCAACTCAGTATTGTATGTGGGTAATTCACTCATGATTCTTCAAGCGCGGGAACCATAAGCCACTAACCTCTGATTTGCATCAAAACACTTCTCAGTCCGGCCCAGCAGAGGCATCACAATACACGTATGCCTGTCCGCCACCAGGGACTATCGAGATAGGAGCTTGATAGTAAGCGCCTCCTCTTGACTCCTAGAATGCCTCTTCGCATCGGTCATCCCAAATCAAACTTGACCTCATTAGGGTCAATCTCGTCTGGAAATTACCGCTAATCGAAGGGTCTGATGAATCTCTGTGTTACTATCAAATCCCAAGAGAAGCTGGTATCTGACCCCGGCCTCCCAACTCATCACGTACCGACGCTTCTCTTGAATTACACTGACCGCGGCATGATCTTCGACATACGTGTCCCCGAGAATCTCACCTCGATGGCCAAACCCGGTCATGAAGGTCTATCTTGGAGTACACTCGCGCTCCTCTCAACTGATCAAACAAGTCATTAATCCTTGACAATGGGTACCGATTCTTGATGTGCCTTGTTATTTGTGCGTAGTCAATGCACGGTCGAAGGTCTTGTCTTCTTTGCAAATAGAACGGAGTTCTCCATGGTGAAGTCTTTCGGTCCTGGCCGAGCCCCTTGTCGGTAGCTCATGTAGGCACGGACTGCGAGTTCCTACAACTCAGCAGGTGCATCTATGCGGAGTTATAGAGATGGGCGAAGTACAGTGTAACTTCGATACGAGAAGTCTACAACCTACATGGAAGCGATCGGTAGCTTATTGGGAAAAACATCCTCGTACTGCATGATTACTCGGGGTAAGATCTAAGTCTAGTCTCACCTGCGTCCTCAGTAAGGCTTGCTAGCTAACTGTAACATCCTTGACACTTGAACTCGTACACAGTCCTAGGGCAAAATATCATGCCATCCCGCCCGAAATCTGACCACAGTACCAAATCCTGGCGTGTAGGAGGTAGCCCTCCTACGCTCACGATCGATGTGACACCGTGGGCGTCGTAATCCATCCCAAGGATGGCGTTGAACTCGACATGTCACTGACCCTCATGTCCTTGTGAGTAAATCCCTGAGATCTCCTTTCCACAACCACGACGTATCATCCACATCCTGCATGCACAATCACTAGGGGAGAACTCACATACAAGGCTCCTCGAGCCTTAACCTCTATGCCCAAACTCTATCACAAGTTGATGCAACAATGAATAAATCGGCCCACCAGAATCAAATAACACTCTTGCCCATAGGCAAGATAGCAAAAACGTACCCTGTATAAGCTGGCTGATGCGGTGAACAGCTGGTGGTGTGATGAAAAGTAGACACGCCCACTGAACCTGCGTCCACACTTTATGGGCCTCGTCCTCTGCCTTGACCCATAGTCTAGCCTCTCTGACCTGTCTGTGTAATAGAAGGTGCCTATGCAACACCCTAGGACTGAAACTGGCTCCTCTAACCCATACTAAGGTGTGGAGGAACATATTGTATCCTCTCCTGTCCCACAGTTGGCGGGGCTGCCTTGTCAAACCACGGATCACATGCCAGGGCAATCCCTCCTCATAATCAGGCTGTCGATGGTAGCACACCATGTCACATAACCTAGCACGGCCAAGCAGCACCACGATATGTCCACTGGCCGGATGGTCGCTCTGGAACCCATGTGAATTAGAAGCTATACCGCTTCTTTCCCGAATAGAAGTGACTCTTCCTCTTGCTCACCCAACACTAGGAGTGCTGCGAGCATTCTCGATCTCTCTCTCTATGGTCAGGGCCGTCCCAACCATGGAGTCCATGTCCTATAGGCAGAGTCCTACAATCCCGCCTCAAAAGGACAATTTTAGCCCATTCTTGAATCTCCTGACTTTGGCCAGGTCTGTGGCCACATAATTGTCAATAAAGCGAGCTAACTCCGTGAACCTGGTCACATACTCAATCAAAGTCATAGTCCCTTGCTTCAACTCTAGTAACTCCTGAGCCTTCGCATGCTAGCAGTGGCCGGAAAATACTTGCCCATGAAAAGATCATGGGACTCTGCCTGATCATTTCCTCTACAGATCTCTGAGGTCTTACACTAGTTCACCACATGGGCCCTATCCCTCCCAGCCAGATGCAACTAGTGATCTTTGGTCGTATTAGAGGTAATCTCCATCGCCTCCAATATCTTCTCAACCTGTATAAACCAATGGTCTGCCACCATCGGATCTCCTCCCCTTGTGAATATTGGAGGATGATGTGCCCCCAGCGAACCTCTCGAGATTGCTGGACTCCAGGCTGCAGTGGCACTAATTACGTGCGATATCCTACGACCTCAACAAAGGCCTGCTAGTCAAATACTAGTGGTGCTTGGTCAGCACCTCATGGACGACCTTTACGTCCTCTCCCGCGACTTGCCATCTACACATGTCAAATGGCAAGTTAATTTTTAAATGCAGCATCTTTAAGGGTGTAAACACAGCCCCGAGACACTATTCACATAACAAAATTTTTTTTCATACACAATGTCAATGCATTCATAGGTAATACAAGACAATAATTCCTTTTATTCAATCATACGCAACAAAAATTTTTATTTTATTTTATTTTATATTTTTTGCAAAACCTCGTTAACAGTGTTCATGAACAGTGATTCAAACAATGACTTAGAACAATGCACTGAGTCAAAACTGGGTTGAGTGCATAGGGTGCACACCACGAACCCGGGCTATCGCGCAATGGGCGCAGCATTGCTAAACCGCTCACATAGCAGCGCCGTGTGCGCGTGAGGCGCCGATGTCGCGATGTCTAGGCTGCCGTGCTGCGGCCCACCACCGAATCCGCGGCCGCGAAATTTGTGTCACAGCCACAACTCATGCCACCGCGGCGCTCCGCTCGTGACGCTGCGTCGTGTCCGCAGGGTCTTTGTTCTTGCTGCCATCGCGTACAGACGTGTCGAGACACGGGCACGCCCCTCTTGTCACGATATAATCGTTTGTATCGCGACACACCCCAGCAGCCAGGCCATGCGTGCGTGCGCTACCTTGTGCGGGCGGCGTTGTGTGGCGGGCTGTGACGTGTCATGGCGAGCGGTGTCACGGAGGCGGCAGCGCCTCCGTGTACTCCCTCTTTGCCTTTGCTTCAGTTTCTTTCGCGATACAATTTGTTGTATCGTGACCCAGCACAAATGAAAATGGGCAGTAGCCCATTCTAGTCTCCTCTGCGCACATTTTTTTTTTTCACCCATTTTTTTTTCTTTTGTTTTTCATCTGTTCTACTCATTGCAAGATCACCAAAATATATATATATATATATATATATATATATATATATATATATATATATATATATATATATATATATATACTATAATATCATCTCTATATATATATATTTTTCTTTGTTTTTGCTGTAAAATAACCGAAAAAAATTTCCTCCAACACAATTTTTTTTTTTGATTCCTTTCCTTGCTACTCCAAAGATGCGGTAAGCAGACACTTTGCTATTTACCCAATTCAAAATTTCAAGAGTTTAATTACAAACTCTATTTCTTGTGTAAAAAAAACTAGAATAATTTTTCCAAATTCCACAAACCCAATACTGTTCATGTTCAAAAATGAACTATTGTCCAAAATTTTTTTTTTAAGTTTAATTCACGGATTATTAACTATTAAATTCAAACTAACCTTTTCCCAAACTAAACCTTAGGAGTTATATTTCCTCAACCCTAATGTTCAACGTTTTCCTATGTGCTATTCTGACACAAATCACACAATTGATCACATAATCACACAACAATTCATCAAATGCAAAAGGTCTTATGATCCTTTAGTACCCATCAAAGTCTATGTAATGTTATCTAACATTGTTCATTTATGCTCCTAGTATCAACATGTGAGCTATACCAAGGCTGTAATGCTCTTACACCTTATGACCATAACCTAAGCCCCGAGTCCCTCGAAGCTAGGGGTATTTGTACCTAAACTACACACCCATAGGAGCTCCCTAGGTAATCGTTTACCTAAGCTCTGATACCAAGCTGTGACGCACTATTTCCTGGGGGTCCGTTGACAATCCGTCAACCCATGGAATATTCTTGGATGTCGGGTAACCCATTCACTCCCTTAGTCCCTTTTTCCCGGGCTCGAGATTTAATGAAAATGGGCGAGTCTCCTTTGTACGAGAACTCTACCCGAGGTGCCAAACTGTCCCAACATTGGCCTAACTGACCACACCCAGATCACATGCGAGTAAAAATGGCCACTCGGGCCCAAGCATCAATACTCACAAAAATACAACAACTATATTACAATAGTTCAAGAGTTATTACATTACTTTTAATCAAAACATATATCAAAATTTAGCATTCTAATACATGTTTTACAAAATAAATGTCTAAGCCACAATTCGTGTAAAATCCCAAATTATACCCTAACAGTTTTATAAAATGTTTTGGGTATAATAAACGTAAAGATATATTTATTCGGAATAAAATAAAGATAAAAACAAAAGTAGGAATATGCATAAGTTAAACTACAAATAATAAAGAAGATTAGAGGCTATTGTAAAAATATTATAAATTGATTTGTAAATATTACAAGTTGGAGGACCAAAGTGAAATGAAAAAGGGGATAGATCAAATAAGGATGGGCAAAATAAATATCTCATTTTGGTCTTGGAGAAAAAGGAGAAACAAATACGGATAAGAAAGAGAAAAGAAAGGAAGAAGAAGAAGAAAGAAGAAGAAAGAAGATCACGAGTATGGAACTATGATTTGGTATAGAAAAGTATGGAACCATGAATATGTGTATAAACTAGGTATTAATATGGAACTATGATTTGGTATAGAAAAAAGTATGGAACCATGAATATGTGTATAAACTGGGGTATATGGAGCTACATGTGAATATTTAAATAGGATACATATAGTGAGATTATTAGATTTAAGTATTGGTATGAAATGTGATGTGTAGTTATATGAGAGATTCTGGGTGTTGGAAATCTAGTTTTGGTCTAAAACGTTTAGATACATAGTTAAGAACCCTCTATCTTGTGTATGGTTTGGGTTTAGGAGTTCGCTCATTTCTTGTAGGGTTGAGTTAAGAAGAGCTTTAAAGATCTAATGTCATGTTGAGAAGGTCTAGTTGCGAGTTGAACCCAGAAAATTCCCTATTGTCGACCATATGCAGTAGCCGGATCTTAGAACGGGTTTTTGGGTCAGAAATACAGGGAATTCAGAAGTAAGTCTTTCTGTGAAATTGTCGCCACATCAATGAACTTGATGTTAGGCTTTTGAATTTCTCGGTCGGACTCTGTAGACCCGAGATTATGGTCTTTTTACTGCGAGCAGGTCAAATGGGTGAAGTCGGTCAAGCGAATTAAGTCAAGCGGTCATCAAAGTACTCGTCAAAGCGATTGCTGTCCAAACGATTACTTTCCGTCAGGCGGTGCAAATCAGCGGTACTCGTCAGCGATTATCGTCCGAAGCGGTACTCGTCGCCCGATTACATTTCGTCCCGACTCGTCAAGGCGGTACAACATGACCTCCAACTTTGGAAGGTCATATCTCGCCGTTTGAACTCGATTTGGGTGTTCTTGAACTCTATCAAGCCCATTGGAGTCAGAATCCATCCATATATGCCTGATGAGGATTTTGGATGTCAGACCGAGGGTGTTCGACGAGCTCGTCTGTGACGGCTCAGCTCGTCAGATCAGGTCCAGCCTCGTCAGTATTCGCGTATGATATCAGCGGAAGGTCATATCTCCTTAGGTTTGAACTCCGATTTGGGGTGTTCTTGGACTCTATCGACCCATTGAGTCAAATTCATCCATATGCCTGAGGAGGATTTTAGATTTCGAACCGGGTGTTAGAGCAGGCTCATCCATGACAGCTCAGCTCGTCGATCCCAGGTAAGCTCAGTGAGGCTGACTGCGCATGACCTCCAACCGGGAAGGGGTCGCATCTCGCCGTGAACTCCCAGATTGGGTGTTCTTGGACTCTGGAAAGCCATTGAGTCAAGAATCCATCAATAGAAAGCTTTATGGGTTGGGCTCATCTTAGTTCCAGAAAACACACGAAAACAGTAGGCACTACAAGCATCATAGTTATTTATGCATATAATGAGATATGAAAAATGCAAAGATATGAATAAATGATTGTATATATATATATATATATATCACATATGATTACCGAATAACAATAATTATTCGGGATATATATATATCACATATGATTATCGAATAACAATAATTATTCGGGAATAAGAAGATATATACTAAGCAGAAAATACATTGATTAATGCCTTAGGAGCACGGTAGAGAGGATAGATGGGCATGCCTATTGGGGAAAAACAGTTGCGGTATAGATATTTCGGCCCGCGTTTGATTGATGACCATGATCCGGTTGGATCGAGGTGGCTGAGAAAGGGTCACTACGGCGCCTCCGGGCACTCGCAGATGAGTGATGTCTCATACGGTGATGATACGCCGGGTTTCATATTGCGGGCACTCATGAATGGTCCTTTGTGCTCGCTCACCGGTGATGATACCTTCGAGGTTTCATATTCACGGGCACTCATGAATGGTGCTGTCATAATACGGTGATGATACCTTCGGGTATCATATTCACAGAGGCATAGTACATTGTCTCTACAATGCTTGGCGCCGGCCCTCATGGTTTCACATGTATGCGCTTAGGTTTATGCGGACATGACATAAAAGAAATGACAGTTAACTGCGAAAATGTAGAATATATGACATGATATGAGAAGCATAGCACTTATGTGATGATAATTATACGGAGTTCAAGAACAAGAAGTAAAATACAAGTTGACATGAAAAAGTATATGGATGATGAAGAAATGGGCTGGGTTATGATAAGTATATATGAGAAATGATAAAGTCTGTAGCGGTATATGTGTGATATGCATTTGTATCGAAGTGTGATGACTCTTGCCAGGAGTGTATTCCCACTAAGCGTAAAGCTTAGCACGGGTGTTCTAATGGATAGCCAGAATGCAGAGAAAGATGAAATAAGAACGGGGCAATCCATCAGCGGTCAGGCCCACGCATCCATAGGTGCCTTTGGAAGACCTTTAGGTCTATTTTGTATATGAAATTTTTTCTTTTCTTTTATTTTTCTTAATTTTTCATAAAACTTGTTGATCGGACCAAAACGCATGTACAAATTTCTGACACTATTACCAAGGACTATTATCTAATCCCGGCAACGTAATAAATAAAACTTGTTGACACAACAAAACCACGTATAACCACCCGATCTCTTTGAGTAAATAATCATTTTTAAAGGTTGGTTTGGTGCAATCTACACGCAGGAATTACTAGGGTCGACAAGTAATAAAATGGATTTAAGTCCAGATATCGATCCCACAGAGATCTCAAGAATTTTAAATCAACTACCCCGACTACTCGATTTCCATACTATTTGGACCACAAAATGATAATAGGATCCAGCATTAAGGTGCTGGAACAATTAACGAATAAAGGAAAATAAATGAACTGCAACATACTTAAAGAATAAGAATAAGAATAATGAATTTCTAATAAAGAACTGAATCTTGAGCAGTTATCCTCGGGAAGACACATTAATAAAGCTTGATTATAGTAGTATCAATTCACAGTAGTTACTCTAATAAAATTTCTTGATTAACTCCGAGTTTCAAAATGCGTCCCAGGCGTTGTAGTGCGATTTGGATCTCTCCATACTCATTTCATTATCTAATTTATGACCTGATTCTCTGAATCTGAGAATTCGATAACTACTTTTAAGAGGACTTCCTTATCTGAGTATTTTTCTTTGCAATAACTTCATACCCACATTTATGGTTGTAAACCTTAGCTCCCAAGTTATCGGTCAAGCAAGGATATACAACTTCCAGGTTGCTCCTCCTCGAAATTAGAATAGATCAACCTTTCCTTGATTAGATCTCAGCTAACACGGGATTGGCCTCACCATCAGAATTGAGGTGAACTCTTTGCTTGTTTAAATAGATAACTCATTCAGCTCGTTCTTGATTTCAAGTAGAAGAGGATTTATCTACAGTGAACTTACAAAGCTCAAAGGATCCCTAATAGCGGAGTTAATATACCTTCTGAGAAGTATACATTACTCTCGGGAATGTCTTCCTGTGTCACTCAGGAGGACCTCACTTGAAATCGAGCAATGGCCCTTGAAATCTTAACGGGTATAAGAAGCCGTGTCGGATCCCGAGAAATAAACCCAAAACCAGAAGTAAATTTATTAGGCGAAATTAACAAACTCTTTGAAAAGACTACGAAAGATAAATTCGGACTATAGTTCATAATGGAAATTTGGATTTCTCGATTCTTGAATTACGATCTGACATTCCTCTGATCATAAGAATGACTGCAATTGAAACTGAAACAATCGAATTCCAGAAATTTGTCTGAACTTCAAACATTTCAGGTAGTAATTTGAAAATTAAATGAATTCTGCATTCAGCTTCAGCTCAAACGATAACATCCAGATTCAGGAAATACAACGAAAAAATAAAAATACGAGAGCATGATGCGCTCCCAAGCGTGAAATGAAAATTAAGAAAAATAAAAGAAAAGAAAAAAATAAAGAAGAAAATGAGCTTTCAGCTATCCGGACCTCTAGTGTGTGTAAGGCTGCTTGAATGAGCTGGATAGGCTGCGTGTTATAGGGTTTCAGGTTGGGCCCTAATCCCAATGTAACTTTATTGTGGATTTTGAGTATCGGCCCGATCCTTTGTTAGTCGCGACCCGGTTCCTTGTCGTGACATCGCCGAAGTCAGCGACCTCGATCCAATCGCGACTTCAGCTTACTCTATGTAGCGCCTTGATTTAGTCATTCTTGGTGTCAGCGACATCACCATCTTGTCGCGACATCTTCTCCGCGTCTTAGCGGGTTTCGAATTGTTTCTTTCGATGTCGCGACGTCGATATCTTGTCGCGACCTCAGCTCAAATCATCTGCAGTCTTCAACTGATGTCTTCGGATGTCGCGACATCGATCTCTTGTCGCGACATCATCTTAAAGAACCGTAGGCTTCAACTAGTTGCTCATGTTGTCGCGACATCAATATTATTGCATTGACATCTCTTTAAGGCTCTGCATCATTGATATGGTCGTTTCACGATGTCGGCGACCCGATCTCGTGTCGCGACATCGACTTAGTTCTACAGGGGCTTTCGGCCCGGTTGCTTGCGATGTCGCGACTTCGATCTGTTGTCGTGACCTCACTTCATGAAACTTCACCCTTCCAACGGCGGCGGATGCGGTGTCGCGACTTGATTTCATGTCACGACATCCGGCGTAACTTGCGATCTTCTTGATGGTTCTTGATATCGTGACTTCAGCCTCTCTTGTGACATCATCGATGTCGCGACATCAATCTCACGTCAGCGACAACAACGCTAAGTGCGAAACAGCTTCATCAGTCAAACCTCTCACTTAACCAAAGGTGTTTACGTTGTCGCGACCTCGGAATCTTTGTTCGCGACGTCGTTCTCTTAGCTCCTGATTACCCTTCGGTTGCTGATCGGTACTTCGCATCCCTTACTGCACTCAAATTCTCTTGATTCTTTTGGTGTCACGACCTCGGAATTTGGTAATGTCAACTATTGCATCGATGAATCAGCCAGTTCTTTTGTTCACGCTACGCCATTCATTTGCACTTTTCTTCCACTTATTCTTTGTATTTTCTGCTTTCTTTCTCTCTTCACCTTTAACAATTTGGTGAGTTTCTTCATATTTTACGTATTAATTGTTCATTTCTAGATGAAAATAGAAACGAAAAACGGACTAAAATAGATGACTTTTAAACTCATCAAACTCCCCAAACAAAGTTTTCACTTGTCTCAAGCAAATAAAAGAAAAATTGTTTGTCCTCAAACAAAATAATTTTAAGGACATTTTCTGTTTTGTTTTGTTTTTTTTTTTTTTGTTTTTGTTTTTGTTTTTTTAGTTTTATTATTCCCATTTCTTATGCGGAATTAACAAATATAGCATTATTTAAATTTCGGTTCTGGCACAAACAAAGCATGGTATCTTCACATCAAATTTCTTGATAAACTAATGTATTTAACGATTTATTTATCAAGTCTTGTTACTGTGTGTGTGTGCAAGTCGGCAGTCCTTCGACTTTGACTTGAATTTAGTAAAACTACGGAAGTTTCTTAAGTATTTATTTAAGTCCCATACGCTGTTTTCTCATTGATCTCCACTAATGCTTAAGGTAGCTTCAACCTTGAGAATCAACGAGGTCTTTCAAGCTTGTAATATAGGGCTTAGGTAGTGGGTAGATAAATGGAGAATTTAGGTTGTAGATTACGGACCCTTTTCTCTTCTTACGCCTTTCTTCCTTATATTTTCTCGAAATATCTCCCTCGACTTCATGTTTGGGACGTTTCTTTGTTCTCTTCAATTCGAGCTTGTATGCCCCCTATTTTCTTGTAATTTCTTTGGAGATCTTTCCTTTGTTTGTGCTTGTTAGATGGTCACGATGTTTTGCTTTTGGGCTTTCTAGCACTCTTAGCGAACTTTGGGTTAGTAGGCTCCACATACCGGATGGCATTAGGGTACTAGGTGTTTGAAGCCACCCTAAGAACTTAATTGTTCAAGAGGTTAGGCCCTGAATCAAACTTATCATATAAGCTTTCTTTTCTATTGCATTTTCTGCTCTTTGTGTAACCATTTCCTTTTGGAGTTCTTGAAAATATACTTCTCCCCAAACTTCATTTCTTACTTCCTCCTTGGATTCTAGATAATCATAGGTTCTTTACTAGAGGATTGATTTCTTAGAATAGGTTGAGGTTTCCATTAGTTATTTTGAAAGATAAGCCTTTTGGTAATTTGGAACTGGCGTATGCATCGACATATAAGTAGGGGATGGCTAGAATGACAAAACTATCAATGATGGCCTCGATCATTTCACCTATTGGTTTGTTTCACCCTAAGATTTCGCCTCAATCAATAATCAAACAAGTTCTAGATTTGTAGCTCTAAATCCTAGATTTCAGAGAAATTTGTTGTTCCTAATTCTAGCCAAGTTAAATCGGTGTTGTTGGCTAGTGTGCATCATTCCTTCAAGACTTGAATTATTCTTGTCTAAAGACATTATTTTACTCAAACATTTTGTTCCATCGGCTGTAATTTCTCAATTTTGTAACTACCTTTGAATCTAAACGGAGACATAATACTCCTAATTCAGTCTCTTTATTCATAGATTCTAATCTTTACGAACAATTGAACAGAAATGAGAATTATTAATTAATTCCTAAACGAAAAATAAACTATACAGAAACAAAATTCAAACATCATGATTAACCAATTTGGCAAGTCAACGATAATTTTATTCAAATAAATCGAAGGACTTCAATATTGTCGAACTATTTCAATTACAAACATTTTCACTAAGTTCATCCTTGCTCTGAAATCTATCTTTTCTCAGAAGTTTGTCCCGGCAAAATTTGGTTCTCCGGACAGGCTCCTAATGAGTGATTCGGCCCGGATTAATAAGGTTGTGCAACAAATTGGGAATCTGTCTGCACCTTTGGAGCTTCTTTATTGATGGATTCTAACAATCCATATTCCCCTTCCATTTCACCATTCTGCGGGATGGCTTAGTTTTATGGAACAAACGGTGGGCCGGTTTGTTTTCAGGCTCCACTCATTCCATAAAACGGTGTTTTCACCATTCGAACCTTCCTTTGCTCTCTTTCTTTCTTTATGCGTTCCTTTCTGCTTTGTTTCTAATTCCTTGTTCTTCATCCCTTTTATAATGAGGTATGTCTCTTGGGAGCTTAGAGTCAATTATGATCTCCTTCAATTTCTATGGAAGATTAAATGAGAATTCATCGATTTATGTGCCTTTTGTATTTTTCGATCCAGTTTTGACTTTGGAGAATTTGGAACGTTTTCTTGAACTCCTTGATTTTTCCTCTGATTATGCTCTTTGAAACTGAGAATATTCCTGAATCGACTAAATCAAAGTTGGATTCTGTTTATTATTTATACTATTTATTCTCGCATAAATTGAAATTTTGGGGTGAATTGTAGTTCCGTGGATCTTGAATGAAACTAGACACTAAGTTTGGTGTTTTTACATTGCCTTTAGAAGTTAATACATTATCTAATGAGCAATAAAGTTTAGACAGTAATTACTGAAGTGACGTTATCGGGTTTCTAAGTTATGACAGAGAATGTTCTTTATCTAAGGTTTGTGACTAAATTTAAATCAATTGGCTCTCTTTTCCACTTATTCTTCATTCTCTCACATCCTTGGTCAATCCTCTCAAACCCGGGTTATGTCTCAAATCAATAATAAATCTAACCCAAAACAGCTACACACAGTTATTCAATGTCACTCACGCCGACCGACTCAATTTATTTTTTATCATGCGGGGAATTATTTCTCACATACATGTTGACTGTTTCTTTGCAAGATAAAATAAGTCTAAACTTGCAATCATGCTACTTGAATATAGAATCCTAACAATGATTTCAACTCCAAATACAATAAAAGATAGAAAGGAATGAGAGAGACTCCCACTTTTATTCCGAGTCATGTAATCTCGGTATCTGAATGTGATTTTAGAGATTCTTCTTTCTGTGCAATCTTCATTCCTTCCACAACTCTGCTTCGTTTTTGGTTTTTAGTTGGACTTCCTTTCATTCAACCAATGTATCAATTCATCCAATTTGGCCTCTATGGCTGACAATTTGTCCTTCACATTCCTTTTGCTCTCTTTAGCTCTGCCATTTCTCCCTGAAAATTCAAATGAGTTAATGTTGTATTCAGCAAGATTTTTCCTGTCAGCATACATGTTCTCACTTTCCCCATGTTTGGAATTAGTAATTTCCCTTCTTTGTTCAGATTGAAGTGATGGGGTAAAGAATTTGCTGAAATAAGCTCTCATCAGCTCCTTCCATGTGTTAACAGATTCATATGGTAGGGCATCAAACCATGTTGCAGCCATATCTCGTAAAGAGAGATAGAACAAGCTGCCCATTGAATAACCACGGCTCCTACCATTCAATTTAATTGAATTTGCTATTCTCGAGAGAATCGCCCCAAGTGTTCATTGGGATTTTTCGGTGAATGACCAGCGAGTTAGTTCTGTTGGACCATGGTTATCGATCTTTGGATTCGAGCTCAAAAATCATCGGCATTGATTCTTGTTTGTTCTATTGCTAAATATTTGTTGCGGATGAATAGATTCCATAAATTCTCCATAGTGTCATGCTCTTTGAGGTCTTTTCTTTGCACATACGATTAGCTACTTGTCCTAATCCTTTATACATCATGTTTGTATGATTATCTTCTGAAATCAAAGTACACTTTCAGATCAATGGATTAGCCTAAACAACAAACATTTTGATATGGTTTGTTAAAGGTCGATTATTTCTAAGTCAGCACATGAGCTTATTGTTTTTGTTACTACTAAAAATGTCCAAATTAATTTCTTTTCTTTCATCTGAATATTGATTTATTTAAATTCTTCGATCCCGGCAATGGCGCCATAAAACTTTGTTGGCGGCGGACCAACGCCACCATTTACGACCTTTATTACCAAGGACTATTATCTAATCATAGCGGCATATAAAACTTATTGACACCAAACAAAACACGTATAAACCACGATCTCTTTGAGTAAATCATCATTTTTTTAAAAGTTGGTTTTTAGTCGATGTGCGCAAGTGCACATGTCGTAGTAATAAAATGGATTTAAGTCGGACCTCGATCCCCACGAGAGATCTCGAAATTTTAAATCAACTACCCGACTACTCGATTTCCATACTATTTGGACCACAAAATGATAATAGGATCCAGCATTAAGGTCTTTGGAACAATTAAACGAATAAAAAAGGAAAATAAGCTGAACCTGACATCTTTAAAGAATAAGAATAAAGAATAATGAATTTCTAATAAAAGAAGCCCGAATCTTGAGCGGTTATCCTCAGAAGACACATTAATAGAAACAGTTATAGTGAACTATCAATTCCTGTAGTTATTCCTAATAAAATTTCTTGATTAACTCCAGTTTCAAAATCTGTCCAAGGCGTTGTAGTGCAGCTGGATCTCTCCATACTCATTTCATTATCTAATTTTATGATACGATTCTCTCGAATACGAGGGGTCGATAACTACTTTTAAAGAAGGGACTTCATGTCACAGAGTATTTTCTTTTGCAATACTTCATACCCATTTATGGATTGTAAACCTTACCGCTCCCAAGTTCGGTCAAGCGAGATATACAACTTCAGTTGCTCTCCTCGAAATTAAAATAGATCGGCCTTTCCTTGATTAGATCTCAGCTAACACGGGATTGGCCTCACCATCCGAATTGAGGTGAACTCTTTGCTTGTTTAAATAGATAACTCATTCAACTCGTTCTTGATTTCAAGTGAGAAGAGGATTTATCTAAGTGAACTTACAAAGCTCAAAGGATCCCTAATAGCAGGTTAATATACCTTCAAAGAAATGTACATTACTCTAGGGAATGTCTTCCACTGTATCACTTTCAGAGGACCTCCTTGAAATCGGAAGCGATAGCGCCAAATCTTAACGGGTATAAAGCGTATTAGGATCCCGAGAAAATAAACCCAAAACGAGTAAATTTATTAAATGAAATTAACAATTTGCTGAAAAGACTCTGAGAAAGATAAATTCGACTATAACGTTCACTTAATGGAAGAATTTGGATTTCTCAATTCTTTGAATTACCACGATCGACATTCCTCGATCATAAGAATGGCGCAATTGCTTGAAGCAATCGAATTCGAAATTTAATGCGAACTTGAACATTTCGGTGTGGTGAAAATTAAATGGATTACGCATTCGGCTTGTCAAGCGATAACATCAGTTCGGGAAATACAACGAAAAAAATAAAATACGAGGCATGTTGATCTGCTCAGCTTGTGAAATGAAAAATTAAGAGAAAAATAAAAGAAAAGAAAAATAAAGAAAGAAAATGAGCTTTCCAGCTATCGGACCTCTGATGCGGCGTGGTAACGGATGACTGAATATTGTATTACTGCGGTTTTCAGTTGGGCCTAATCCCAATGTAGCTGTTGTGGATTTTGGTATCGAGGCCCGAGTCAGCATTCAAGATTGCGACCCGGTTTCCTTGTCGTGGTGACGCATCATGAGTCGCGACCTCGATCAGCGACTTGACACTCTCTGGCTTGATTTAGTCATTCTTGGTGTCGCGACATACCATCTTGTCGCGACTTCTCACGTCTTGAGGTTTCAATTGTTCTTTCCTCATGTCGGCGTCGATATCTTGTCGCGACCTCGACTCAGATCATCTGCGGTCTTGGCTGATGTCTTCGGATGTCGCGACGCCGATCTTGTCGCGGCAATAAATGCAAAACCGTGGCTTCAGCTAGTTGCTCATATTATTACGACATCAATATCTTGTCGTGACATCTCTTTAAGGCTGCATCATTGATAAGTGCGTTCTGATGTCGCGACCGATCTCATATCTCGACGCGCCGTAGTTCACGAGGCTTTTCGGTAGTTGCCGATGTCGCGACTTGGTACATTGTCGTGACCTCACTTCATGAAACTTCACCCTTCAAGCGGCAGTGCAGTTATGACTTGATCTCATGTCCGCGACGCGCCGGCAGCCTGCGGTCTTCTCTTGATGGTTCTTGATGTCGTGACTTCGAACTCTTGTCGTGACATCATCGATGTCGACATCAATCTCACGTCGCGACGACAACTTAAGTGCGGCGGCTTCATCGGTCCAAACCTCATAGCTTAAAGGTGTTTTAATTGTCGCGACCTCGAATCTTTGTTCTTGTCGTTCTCTTAGCTCCACGATTACCCTTGATGCTTATTGGTACTACTTGTCCTTACACTTGCATGAATTCCTTTAATTCTTTTGGTGTCACGACCTCAGAATTTGACTGTGTAAACCCCAAAATTGCATCAATGAATCAGCCCGAGTTCTTTATTTACGATCGCCATTAAATGCACTTTTCTTCCACTTATTCTTCAATATTTTCTACTTTCTTCTCTCTTCCTGCTAATAACAATTTGGTGGAGTTTCTTCTTATTTAAGCATATTAATTGTTCATTTCTAGATGAAAATAGAACAGAAAAATGGACTAAAAATAGATGACTTTTAAGCTCATCAGTAACCAATGTAAATATTGTAGATGTTGAACATTTCCATATTTGGAGCTTGTATTTATATTTTGTAATCCGCTGCTACAGAATGTAATACAAGTTAATTGTTTAACATTATATGAATATGTAAGTGTAAAGGTTATAAGTTTTTTTAAAAAAAAAAAAAAAAAAAAAAGTGACCCTCACTTGACATCCTATGCCGAGTTGGGGCGTCACAGTTTAGTGGTATCAGAGCCTAGGTTTAGGCGTTTCTGGAAAAGCCTAGGTTTAGGCGGCTTTGGAATAGAGTATATATGATAGAAAAGCCTATGTTTAGTAATGTGTGGGCCTGATGTGGATGTCCTTGTGTTTTGTATAGATGGATCGTTCCGAAGAAGCTGCTGAGAGTGTCAGCAAGAACAAGGTTATCGACAGACAGGAAAGTAATGTACCTAATGAGCCACGGAAGCCTTCTTGAGAATATCGCAAGACATGGCTCGGGTTTTTGGATAAGTTGACCTCTCTAAAGCTCCGATAGACAGTAAGAAGACATGGAGTGGGGAATTCCATGGGTCGAGCATGGAAGAGTCAGAGAAAGCCGAATTTTGGTTAGAAAAGTTAGAAAGGGTATTAGAAGAGGTAAGATGTCCTCCTTATCAGAGAGCATTATGTGTTGTCTCACTATTGCAGGGTGAGGCATACGATTGTAGTGAAACTAGTGCTTTCCAGATCGAGTTCCAAATCCCGCTGACTTGGGAGTTCTTTGTCAAGTTCAGGGCAAAGTATATTACCGAAATGTATAGGGATTCCAAGTGGGAAACAGTTACTAAATTTGAAGCAAAGGAGCTTATCGGTGGCTGAATATGAAAAAGAATTTAGCCATCTTAGTAAGTATGCCGCAGGAATTGGTCCTCAGAACTATTTAGTGTAGGCAATTGGATAGTTTTGCATGATTCCATCAAAGTATTTGGCACCTATGACTTCTCTCCAAACCGTGGATTACTACCAGTTGGTCCAAGCTGCAATGAAAATAGAGAGACTAGAAACGGCGACAAGAAGATTTCAAAGAAGTTTTCTAGAGGCCGTCCTCACCGGGAAAAAGAGCTAAGAATCTCGGCTCAATCGAGAATATAGTTAAAGCTCACACGAGAAGTGGAAGGCAAGGTCCGATTAATAGCTTGCGTAGTGCGAGGTAAATTTTCCGGTTAGACGGAGAAATTCCTAAATGCCCTCTCATTGCTATAGAAGGCATTTGGGGTTCTTGAGATGAGTGGCCAGTGTTTTCGATGTGGAAGCCTTGGTGTGAAAGCACGGTGTCCTGAAGTTAGGGGATAATGGAAGTCAACAAGGAAGTGGCCGAGAAGATCTGCGGCACCACTTTGACTCATGATCGTCATTAGGGGTGGTAGTGGCCCATCTCATTATAGGGGACGAGGAGGCATGGTTCGGAGGCAGTAGATCATCCTATGCCTACGACACGGCCACGAGCATATGCTTATGAAGGCTCGTGAGGATCGAATGCTCTGAGGTTATCATTTGGTATATTTTCTTTATATGATATAGAGATGCATGCATTGATTGATCCACGGATCTACTCATATGTGTGCATGGAGCATGTATTTGATAAAGTCCCAGCAATGGACAAATTAGCATATGACATGCATGTAACTAGTCCATTGGGAGCCTGACGTTAGGTGTGAATAACGTATACAGAAATTGCCCCATTGTTATCTAAGCAAGAGAGTTTCTGCTGATTTGATAACCTTACCATTCCGAGAGTTTGACTTGATTCTAGGAATGGATTGGTTGTCTAAACAGAGCTATCGTGGATTGTGGACAAAAGGCGGTAGTGTTGAAATGCTCGACCGGAGCGAGGTAATAGTGAGCGTGGATCAAGTGTAATGTCTAATGTCATCTCCTTTATCTGAAGCTAGAATTATGAGAAGGATGTGAGACATTCTTGGCTTTGATACTTGACTCCAAGAGAGGTCAAGTTGATGTAGAAAAGATCCAGTAGTAAGGGAATTTCCAGATGTATTCCCTGAAGAGTTACCAGGTATTCCACATGAGAGAGAGGTGGACTTAGCCATAGAAATTGTACCAGGAACAGTCCCTATGTCAAGGGCACCGTCTGCAAGGGATAGCTCAATAAAAATTTGAAAGAGTTAAGAGAGTCAGTACAGAACTTTTAGATAAAGGATTTATCCGACCCAGTGTGTCCCTTAGGGTGCACCTGTTTTATTTGTTAAAAAGAAAGATGGCACTCTACGGATGTGCATCGATTATCGGCAGATCAATAAGGTGACAGTGAAAAACAAGTACCCACATTCTTAGGAGTGAAGATCTTTTTGATCCAGTTGAAAGGAGCGGGTGTCTCTTAGAGGCTGGACCCTCACGATCAGAGGTATTATCAGTTAAGGGTAAAGGAAGAGTCATGCGAACTGCATTTAGAGCCCGATATGGACATTATGAGTTTTGGTCATGCCATTTTGGGTTGACTAAATACTGCCGTAGCATTCATGGATTTGATGAATAGGGTTTTCCGACCATGTGGATCAATTTGTTGTGGTTTTATTGTTAGCATCCTGGTGTATTCTAAGGATGCATAGGAACATAGACAACACCTGAGAATAGTCTTAGAGACGTTAAGTGAAAAAGAAGTTATATGCTAGCTCAGCAAGTGTGATTTTGGCTAAAGGAAGTTTCATTCCTAAACCGTATTATGTCCTATTTGAGGGGGTATAAGAGTTGATCCTACTAAGATTTGAAGCGGTTGTGGTGGAAATCACCTCAAAAATGTAACCGGGGTGAGAAGTTTCTTGGGTTTAGCCGAGGTTATTAGAAGATTTGTGAGAGCTTTTCGGTTATAGCTTCTCTTGCTCACGAGTTACTTTCGGGGAAAGGAATAAAGTTTGAGTGGACAGACAAATGTCAGAATAGTTTTGAACAGTTGAAAGGGATGCTGGTTGAAGCACCAGTATTGACGCAGCCTACTCCGGGAAAAGAGTATACCTTGTATAGTGATGCTTCATGTATTGGTTTAGGATGCGTGTTAATGCAAGATGGGAAAGTAGTGGCTTATGCGTCCAGACAGTTGAAGCCACATGAACAAAATTATCCCACTCATGACCTAGAGATAGGCTGCGCGATGATGTTTGCTTTGAAAATATGGCGACACTACTTATACGGGGAAAAGTGTAGAATTTACACCGATCATAAGAGTCTCAAGTACTTGCTAACGCAGAAAGAGTTAAATTTGAGACAACGGAGGTGGTTAGAGTTATTAAAGGATTATGACTGCATCATAGATTACCATCCCGGAAAGGCTAATATAGTAGCTGATGCTTTAAGCCGAAAGACAGTGGTAGCAATGTCACTACAGTACAGTGATTGGAGATTAGCAGATGATGGAGCTATGTTAGCTCAACTAGAAGCGCAACCCGTTTTAAAGCAAATGATTATAGATGCGCAGAAAAATGATGAAAGAGTTCTGAGGAAAAATTCTGAGATGGTTAGAAATGGTGACAAGATTGAATTTTTAGAAAGCTGGAAGTTTGTATTTCCAACATAGATTATGTGTGCCAAATGATAAGAGTTAAAGAAAAAGTTGCTGTTGAGGCTCATAATCGGTATTTACCTGTGCATCCTGGAAGCAATAAGATGTACGAGACTTGAAAGCAGTTTTATTGGTGGAAAAGGAATGAAAAGAGATGTGGCCCGAATATGTGTCACAGTGTTTGACGTGTCAGCAAGTCAAAACTGAACACCAAGTGCCCACAGGTTTGTTAAATCCCCTTCCAATTCCTCAATGGAAGTGGGATAACATTACAGTGGATTTTGTGTCCGGGTTTCCCCTCACACAACAAAAGAAACATGACTCTGTCACGGGTGATTATAGATAGGCTCACAAATTAGGCCCATTTTATACCGAGTGGGGTCCGACTATTCTATGGATCGACTAGCTGGAGTTATAGATGGTGTGCGCGATTGCATGGTGTGCCGTTGTCTATTGTGTCGGATAAAGATTCGCGATTTACATCAAGGTTCTGGAAGAATTCTGAGTCAGCTTTAGGCTTAAGCTTTGAATTTTGAATGCAGCATTCCATCCATGAAAGCCAGATGGGCCGGTCGGAGAGATTGATTCAAGTGCTCGAAGATATGCTTGAGGTTGTGTCATAGAATTTTAGGGAAGTTGGGATGGGTATATTCCCTTAAATGGAGATTTGCTACAACAATAGTTTTGATCAAGCATTAGTGCCCAGCTTTCATATGACTTTTGTATGGCGAGGAATGCAGACTCTTTGTGTATTGGACCAAGTCAGATAATGGCGAGAAGCTATTAGGTCAAACATGTAAAAGATACATAAGAGAAAGTACAAGTTATTCGAGCGAGGTTAAGGGCGGCTAGTGATAGACAAAGTCGTATGCCAACCTAAAGAGGAGAAGATATTGAATATAAAGTGGGAGGCAAGGTCTTCATAAAAGGTATCACCATGGAGGAAAATTCTTAGGTTTGGTCGAGAGGAAGGCAAGTTGAGTTCAAGGTTCATAGGGCCATATGGATTTTGGAGTATATTGTACGTGGCTTATCGATTGGCACTCCCTGGGATGGCAGGAATTACACAATGTGTTTCATGTGTCGATCTTCGAATACGCTCGATGAGTCGCACATACCACTACCAATCTGAGAGATACAAGTACAAGAAGATTTGTCATATGATGAGGCAAAGACCCATTACATTTCTGAGAAGGTGAAACTTGATTCTCGGAACAAACAAATTACCAGTAGTGAGGTCCTGCAGCAACACCACGGTAGAGAAGAAGCTACTTGGGGCGAAGCAGCTATGAAGCACGAGTATCATAACTCTTCGAATCAGTATGAATTTCGGAACGAATTCTTTTAAGGGGAGGATTGTAACATCCCAAATTATGCCTAACAGTTTTATAAATGTTTTGGGTATAATAAACGTAAAGAGTATATTTATTCGAATAAAATAAAGATAAAAACAAAAGTAGGAATATGCATAAGTTAAATTACAAATAATAAAAGAAAGATTAGAAATTTCATTGTAAAAATATTATAAATTGATTTGTAAATATTAGAAGAGTTGGAGGACCAAGTGAAATGAAAAAGGGGATAAGATCAAATAAGGATAATACCAAAATAAATATCTCATTTTGGTCTTGGAGAAAGGGAGAGCAAATACGGATAAGAAAGAGAAAAAGAAAGGAGAAGAAGAAGATGAAGATCCACATGTATGGAACATATGATTTGGTATAGAAAAGTATGGAACCATGGATATGTGGCCTTAAACTAGGTGTGTATGGGCGTGAATCTTTGTACGGATACATGTCTTGGGTTGTATGGAATTTAGTATTGGTATGGAATAGTGTATGTGTATGTAAATTCTGAGTGTATGGAAATCTAGTTTTTGGTCTAAACGTTTAGATACATGGTTAAGAACCCTCTCTATCTTGTGTATGGTTTGGGTTTGGGAATTCTAAACTCATTTCTTTATGAGGTTGAGTTAAGAAGAGCTTTAAGGCTCCTAAATATGTGTTTGAGAAGGGTCTAGTTGCGAGTTGAACCCAGAAAATTCCCTATTGTCGACCATATGCAGTAGCCGGATCTTAGAACGGATTTCTGGGTCAGAAATACAGGGGGCTAAACCGTCTTTACGGCAATTGGCCACATCAATGAACTTGATGTTAGGCTGATTTCTAATTCAGACTCTGTAGACCAAGTTATGAGTGCTTTTACTGAAACGATTCAAATGGGTGAGTCGTCAAGCAGTCGTCAAGCGGAGGATATCAGCGAAGTCGTTAAAAGTACTTTCGTCAAGCCAGTGCAATGTGATTGCTCGTCAAAGCGATGCCTCGTCAAGCGGTACTCGTCAAATGGTGCTGTCAGATCAGAAGCGGTACTCGTCACTTTGATGCGACTAGTGAGCTGGCGTCAGGCGGCGCTGACATCTGACCGAGATCATACGCCACTTCGGTTTGAACTTAGTTTGGTGTTCTTGGAGACTGTGAGCTCAGTGGTCAAGGAATCATCCACTGCCTGCTGATAGGATTGCTGAATGTCAGACAGAGGTGTTAGAGCAAGCTCGTCTATGACAGCTCAACTGAAACAGATCCGGTCGACTCGTTAAGGCGTGCGCACGTTCCAACCCGGTCATATCTGCCGTTTGAACTCCGATTTGGTGTTTCTGGACTCTGAAGCCCATTGAGTCAGAGATCATCCATGCCATGCCTGAGAGTTTTGGGTAGACCAGGTGTTGAGGCGATAGTCGCGTGAAGCTCAACAATGAGTTGATCAAATCATTAGGCAATGCGCGTACTCAACCAGAAGAATCATACCTCTCATCAAATCAGGCACTCTGAATTGGGTGTTCTTGAACTCTATGGCAAGCCCATTAAAAGTCACGTCATCAATAGAAAGATTTATAAGGTTGGAACTCATCTTAGTTCCAGAAAACACGAAAAACAGTAGGCACTACAAGCATCATAGATTGTTACCATATAATGAGATATGAAAAATCTAAAAATTGAATAATGATTATATATATATATATATATATATACCTCATATATATATATATATATATATATATATATATCACATATGATTACCCGAATATAATAATTATTCGGAATAAGAAGATATATACTAAGCAGAGAAAATACACATTCAGTTATACCTTGAACTACGGTAGAGGATAGATGGGCATACCTATTGGGGGAAAGCAGTTGATGTGTAAGATATTTTACGGTACGTTTGGAGTCGATGACATAGACCGTTTGGTCAGGTTGCCACGAAAGGGTCACCGGCGCTCAGGGCACTCATGATGAAATCTTTATCACCATCACAGGTGATATTACCTTCAGGTTTCCTGGAGCATCATGAATGAACCACGCTGTCTCATACAGTGAAGATACCTTCGGGTTTCATATTACCGGGCACTCATGAATGTGGTCCAACATCTCATACCGGTGATGATACCTTCGGTATCATATTGCAGACATAGTACATTGTCTCACACAATGCCTTGGCGCCTTGAGGCCCTCATGGTTTTCTGTATCCACTTCTAAAGTTCATCACGGGACATGAAACATAAAAGAAATGACAGGTATATGCAAAGAAATGTAGAGAATATATGACATATTGATTGAGAAGCATATACTGCTAATATTAGTATACAAGTTACAAGAACAAGAAGTAAAATACAAGTTGACATGAAAAGTATATGGATGATAAGAAATGGAGCGGTTATAATAAGTATATATATGAGAAATGATAAGAATCTGTAACTGTTATATGTGTGATATGCATTTGTATCGAAGTGTGATGACTCTTAATAGAAGTCATATTCCCACTAAGCGTAAAGCTTAGCACGGGTGTTCAATCCGTGTAGGTACAGAAGAAATCGAGAGAAGCAGGGCCAATTACATCGGCGGTCAGCCACACATCCATAGGTTGCCTTGGAAGACCTTTAGGTCTATTTTGTATATGAGAAATTTTGTAACCAATGTAAATGTGTAGATGTTGAACATTTCCATATTTGGAGCTTATTATTTATATTTTGTAATCCTTCCCTTTCTGAGATGTAATACAAGTTGGTATTCAACATTACCATGAATATGTAAGAGAAGTGTAAAGGTTATAAGTTTTAAAAAAAAAAAAGTTACCCTCACTTGACATCCTATGCCGAGTTGGGGCGTCACAATCCGGCTTTCTTCTAAAAAGCGGCCTCTAGTGAGCGCCGTCCTCCCGTACACTCCCTGTACCTGAAATAATGATCCATCGATAGGGTGAGTAAAGCCTAGTAGTAATAATCTCCTACATGGGTTACTCCTCACTTAAGTGCACATGTCATGGCAACCAAACACACTCAAGCAAATACATGATCCTGCCAGATATCCGTGCCCAATCCATGCCGAGTCTCCCACCGACTCCACTCACATGCCTAAGCCGAATGTGAGAAAAATACAGTTTTCAAAAGAAAAGGTTTTTGTTCTCGAAAACTTATTACTGAGTTTCGGTAAATATATTGGACTACCCTGCGAGGTGGGGAGTCTTGATGGTATAAAAGCAGTCGTAAGGTCGACCTTTGAGATGAACTGTTGGACAACTCTCTAAGGCAATTCTTCGAAAAATCTTCCTTGAAATTCCTTTCACAACCATTTTCATTTTTCTTTCAATTTCATGTCATGCACTCACACCTATCGTTCTAGGGTGCCTTGGTGCATATGGAATGCATTATGCCATTTCCAAACAATTCATGCTAATATATTTTACATGCATATATTAACAAAAATTAATTCACATACATCATGTCATTTAATCCATGGCAATAACATCAAAATTAGCTCATATGAGCTAATAACAATTCAAGCAATTCATTTTGAATCACCTAACAACACAAAAATCACACCTGAATCACGTGAGCGGTAGTGAAACCATAGGCTCGGCCTTTGTTCCACGCCTATAAAGTTTTCTCACTCAATCCCAATCGTTGGGCGAAAAACATCGTAATTCGGCCTCACAACATCTATCCATTCACGACTTTTTAGCGAGAATAAAACAAGTAGGAAAAGATCCCTTTGCCTCTTGGAGTTTTGAACTCCACAAAAATGGAATTAATCACACGGCGTGGCCGCACATGCGATAGATCAGCTTTTCTTCTTTGCCCGATGAGAATGCGGCGTCCGAAAGTCGAGTCTAGAAGAAGTCACACTTTCTCTCTAAAATGAAGTTCTCTCCCTCACTTTGCCACGTTTTTTCCGACCCGATGGAGAAGATGAAGCCTTTTTGTCTTATTTATTTAATCTTTTCACTTAATTCCATTAGTGTCCTTTAGTTTGATTTTAAAAGCTTTTTGACACATGGCTTAATCTAAGCCATTCATCTCCATCCTCTCACTAATCATGAAACATGTGTCACATGGGTACATGTAGTAGGTGACTTTTGTCACATCACATGTCTCTTATAAGCCGTCATACGACACTCGACACCCGGTGCCTTGAAAAACTTGAAATTCCTACTGTCTCGGAATTTGACGAAATTTATACGTAGTAGCTAGATTTCGCAAGACGATTCCAACGGTGAAGTCCGTTTCGTCATCCGAGATTAGAAAATTTTCAGATTTTGACCGAAATTATCATTTTACCTTTTTTCAGAAAATTAGAATTTTCCTGGGTTTTACAACTTTTACCATGTTCGATGAATAACCAAGCCCTTCTACAGTCACATGCTCCACTATAATCGAGCAATGACACTGAAACGCGAAACCAAGCTCTTTGTCTGTTATGCAAAGTATTCCGACTGAATGCAGCGAGGGCTGCGTTAACTGATTACCTACAAACTCTGTAATTCAATAAACTCATTTAATAAGATGTAGATGCGTCGCCTCTCGGTATCTTTGCTTTCGATACGAGTAAAAGACATTAACTATTTGCGAGACTGTTATTCTAAAGTAGAGAGAGAATCCATCAAGAGACCCAAAGGATGTTGACGAAGTTGTTGGCGGAGTAGAGGCTTCCTGCTTGTGGATCACGATCCTTGCGAACTCCGGGAGAAGCCGGGCCATCTACTCCTTTCTTCCACTCCCTTTGTCTTTGGGCTAAGTCGCGTGATGGAAGAATTATACGAGAAGCGGCAGAGATAGGGGCTTAACGTTGGAAGACAATATCAGCGGTAACACAAGCTAATCGCATGATCAACAAGGCAGGTTGAGGCAACAAGTTGGAGGGAAAGCGAGTCTATAAGTCAAGGAAGGTTAGGGCCAAAAAACGAGAAAGCAATCCGTGATCAGTCATAAGGAGCCAGCTATTCACCTCTTAACATCTCATATGAGAGGTTGCTTCCCTCGTCGTGACTTGCCGCGGGCTTCAGAGCTGGAGTCGAAGCGGATCACGCCGGAAAAACCCATCCGTGCGGTCGCGATTATCGCAGAGATCATGTACGCGAGACCGCGGTGCGGCCAAAAGTTCATGGTGGAACGACTAATCAAAGAAGGGCACCTCAGAAGGTATGTGTGACGGCCAGTGCCACCGTACCCGACTGACCCGGAGGCCGAACTCGGACCAGGGGACGCGGTCCTCACTCTTTTTTTTTTTTTTTTTGAATCATTTTGAATAATCCAAATACAATTACTTTTCCAAACACATTTCAAATACTCAATGAAAAAATATATATGTAAATACCACTTTAACATAAAGGGGGCCCATCATTTGATCACAAAACTCTTTTTTCATTCGATGTGGCATTTCATGCCCATTTGGTCCATTTCCCACCTTTATACATTGCGACATTAATAAGCTAGTTTCAATATCAAATGTTCACGAAACATAATAAGAGTTCAATTTTCATAATAATAATAGTGTTTGTACGAGAATGGAGTGAATAATTTCATGTATACATGTGACCAGACTTTACTTATCCTTCGTGTGATTTTGGCGATGACTCTACGATTTACTACGGTCTCGATCGCCGCTTTTGTTCACTCGATGCACGTGCGATTAAAGCTCTTGGCGTTAGCATTTTCATGTTTAATTGGTTCTATACGGAGTTTAACACAAATCATGCAATTTTTCTATGATCTTTTGAACCTTTACGAATTATCAATGCAATACATATATTCATTTCTTATACATTCATTTGGAGTTTAAATGATCATTCCAAATATATCTGCACTTTCATATCACGATAAATCATTCAAAATACAAATCATGCATTTACAATTTCCTTATCAATTTGCCTTTAAGCGAATTTAACTTATCGCTTTGGTGTGAATAACAAATCCCATCGACATGAGTCCATTTGGGGGCTGCGAGGGCGGTATATAAAAAATTTTGTTTTATAACCTGATGGAGTCGTTGGGCTGCTAACCGGCTATTAAAATCAGACCATTGAACTATCGATACTATCCGCTGGGCTATGGTCGGATGACATCATTAAGTTAAGTTCGCGATGCGCTAATTTGACCTATTGGTATACCCGATCTATTCTCGCTCTCGAATTTAACGGTTAACATTCTATTAAGGGCGTTCAAATCATTCATAGCAAAATACAGTATAGTATGTACATTTATACAAACAATTCATTTTCAATACTCATGCAATTTTTCATATGCAAATAATTTCACAATCAATTGCCTCAAATCAATTAAAACAAATCAATATGTTTTTTCTTATAAATCATTTGTAAAATTCAAATCATTTTGTAATCATTCAAACACTTTGGAATTAGAGAGAGAGAAGTGGGAACAAATCAAAAGATTGTTGTCATGTCGATTTGGATACGTCCTCGAATCGACCTGGCTCGGCTTTTCTCACCGTTGGCCTAATCCATCACAAATGACAATCATATATTGATTTGGGTATTACAGGTTTCTATTTTAGGTCTTATTTCTACCCGACTCCCTTAAATTTATTGTTTCTTTCATTTCCTCCGTTTCCTCATCCTTGAACATTCTTATCTATTCTTTTTAGGCATCAATATGCCTCGTTTGTTTTTTGGGTTGATGGGTGCAGAATTTGGATACACTTGTTTTAGGGAGATTTGTTCTTCTAAAAGTCTAGTTTACTTAAAAATTTGAATTAATCAATTGGATGAGTGATGGCCAAAATACCGAAACTGCTCCAAACACCAAAACTGTATTAGAATTGACTCGAAAACAGAGCCTCATTTTGACAAATTCTTGGGTCTAATAAGGTCTAAATTTGGATACACTTATTTCAGGGAGATCTGTTTTACTAGAAGTCTGGTATCAAATTTTGAGATCACTCAATTTGGATGAGTTATGACAAGTTATAGCAAAAACAAAAAACGGGAGTTTGTAAATTTTTGACGGAGTATCTCCCCAAAAAAACCCCGACATTTCTTTTATCTGAAATTCCCACCAAACACTAATCTAAACAACCATATAACAACTTAGAGCAATCCCAAAACTGAAATAAACATTAAACATCATTTTTATACCAACAGGGTTGTTTCTAAACCTAACCACAACATTAAGGAAAGTTAGGGTTTGATTCCTTACCTTTAAATTTTTTATTATTCAACACCAATCTTCCTTCTTCCTCTTGATCACCTTAATCCTTGATTTCATGGAGCAAAGACCACTAATCTTCCTCTCTCTCTCACAACCGAAAAAGCCCTAGCACTTTCTGTTGCCTTTCTTTTGCCAAATGTGCAAAATACCTCTCAAAGACCAATATTTGGTCTTTAATCAAAATCCTGTACTAAGCCTTATTTGGCTACACACTAATTCCCATTTTCTCATTTTTCTCACTTTAAAGCTTCATTTCAATTTCATTTCCACTTCATTTCATTTCATTTATACTTTGACACTTACATTACTCATTTCATTTGACATTTTTACCAAATTTATTTGGCTCTTATGTAAAATTGAGTTTTATCATTTTTCGTTTTAGCCATTTAAACTACGAAAAAAAATAATTTAATTTTACACCCTAAAAATGTTATAAAATTGTTAGGGTATTTTCAGGGTGTTACAACTCTCCCCTCCTTAATAGAATTTTGTCCTCGAAATTACCTTAATTGAACAATTGAGGGTATTGTTGTCGCATAACTTTTTCGCTTTCCCATGTGGCTTCCTCGGTCTTGTGGTTTCTCCACAGCACTTTCACCAATGGGATTCACTTTTTTCGCAACTCTTTCACTTCTCGAGCCAAGATCTCTAAAACCACTCTTTATATGTCCAAATCCGGCTAAGCTCAAATGTTTACGAAGAGACTATATCACGATGGGTTTTGACTGTACCCTGACATTGATGCATAGGAAAACATTGTAATTTTTTTCCAACTCTAGAAAATAAAAAGCTAATCTGTATGCCACTGGACTCACTTTCTCTATCACCTCATATGGCCCAATGAACCTAGGGCTCAACTTGTCATTTTCCCCAAATCTCATTACCTTCTTCTAAGGTGATATTTTTAAAAACACTTTTTTGTCGATCTCGTGTCGAATATCCTTTCTTCTCATGTCGGCGTAGGATGTTTGTCTATCCGTGACCACTTTCGATCTTGCTCTAATAATTTTCACTTTTTCCTCGGTTTCTTGAATCAAATCGAGGCCAATTATCTTCTTCTCACTTAACTCGGTCCAACACAATGGTATTTTTCATTTCTCTTATGTAGAGAGCCTTATAAAGCGTCATTCCAATACTCGACTAGAAGCTATTGTTGTACACAAATTCAACTAGAGGAATGTGTCTATCCCAACTACCCTCATAGTCGATCACACAACTTCTCAGCATATCTTCCAACATTTGGATCACTCTTTCCCATTGTCCATCCGTTTGTGGGTGGAGCAATGTCTGCAAATTAATTGGTGCTAAGCCTCTTTTTAACTTTCCCCAAAATCTCGAGGAAACCTCGGATCTCTATCTGAAATAATCGATATTGGAATCTCATGTCTTGAACTTCTTCCCTTATGACAGTGAAGTTCTCCAGTAGGAAGTGGCGACTTAATCATCGGTCTACCCTGACCCAAATTAGTCATGCTTTCTTTACATCCCTTTGTGTCAGGCCACAAAATCCATTATGATTAGATCCATTTCCTGGGTATTTTAATAAGCTACAATAATCCCGAAGGAACTTGATGTTCTGCCTTCACTTTTTTGACACACCATACACTTGGTCACAAATTCTTATACATCTCTCTTTTTAAATTGGGACCACAGGTATGAAGTCTTTAAATCTGATATATATTTTTTGTGCTCTTAGGATGCACCAAAGATCACGTGTGTGCATCTTTAAATATGAATTTCTTCATTAATATCAGTGTTTTCAAACCCAATCTCTATAGTACTAAAATCCATCCTCTTTCGCTGTAAACTTAGTTTCTTTCCCTACTCTAATATGATTTACAATTGGCTTGTTTCTGTCATTCTTTTGTCCCTCACAACACTCGATTTAACAAATCCGGTTTGCTATCGAAAATTCTGCCACTATTGCGTAGTAAATCGATAATTTACAAATGAGCATTCAGCGCTGATGTTTGTCTTGTTTCTCAAGCATACGCTCACCATTGGCCTTCCGATGATAATTGATCACACAATCATAATCCTTGATCGTTCATCCATCTCACGTTGTCTCAAGTTAAGCTCTCTTTGCGAGGGCAAATACTTAAGACTTTGTGATCGTGTAGATGAAACACTTCTGTCTCCATAAAGGTGATGTCTCCATATTTTCAATCAGATACAAATGGTTATTAATTCCAAATCATGCGTAGGGTAGTTCTTTTCATGCGGCTTCAAGCGCGTGGCATAAGCTGCCACTTTACCCTCTTGCATAGGACACATCCAAGTCATTTTAATGAAGCATCACACTAAAAATCATGTATTCTTTACCGTAGGTCGGCTGAGTAAGAACCGGTGCCTCGGTTAAGAATGTTTTCAACTTTTCAAAACTAAAGCGACACTTTTCTCCTCCGTCTCACATTTTTTTAGCATTCTTGTCATCGAGGCCAGTCAATAGAAAACCCTTTGAACCTTACGCAGCCAACCTACCAAATCCCGGGATACTCGCACTTCCGACACATTTCTCGATGGTTTCCATTTTCAACAATCACCTCTATCTTCTTTGGATCCTCGAATTTCTTCTTTACAAATCTGTCTGTCGAGAAATGGCCTTATCTCAACGAAATTCACATTTGCTCGGTTTTCATATAAGCTGTTCCTTTCTCAAGGTTTCTACTTTACTACGAAGGTGTGTATCATGATCTTCCGATCCTTGAGACTTACAAGGATGTCATTTATAAACACCCGACAAACTGATCTACATCTGATTGGAGAAAACCACGATTCATTAAGTCCATAGTCATTAGTGCATTTGTCGACCCAAGCGGCATTACAAGGAATAGTTAATGTCATCTGGCGTTCTAAATGTGAGTCTTATGCACATCCGCATCCTTGATCCTTAGCGTGATACCCGGATCGCTTGAAGTCAATATTCGAAAAGACACTTGCCTTTCATTCAGTCGAACAAAGTCATCTATCCTAGGTAACGAATGTTGTTCTTTAATGTCATCTTATTCGAGTTGCTATAATTGACCACCGCGACCTAAGTGTACCGTCTTTCTTCTTAATAAGAGCATTGGAGCTCCCCATGGTGATACACTTTCGGACAAGTAATCTTCTCTCTTAACTCTTACCCAACTGGAAGCTGTTTTTTGCTCCACTAGAACCATTCTATCTGGTGTGGCCGGATGCGGATGTGTACCAGGTGGCGTCAATTGCAAAACTGATCTCTCTGCGTGGAGTGACCCCTTGCAATTCCTCCTTAAACACATTTGGATAATCACAAACTGTAGGGATGTCTGATAAACTAGGCTCCGCCTTTTTCGTATCTATCACATACGCCAAGTAGGCTTCACACCCCTTTCAAACCATCGTTCTAGCAGTAAGGGCGGATATCACATTAGAGATGTGATTCGACCTTTCACCGATAAAAGTCACTTCCTCGCCACTCGGTGTCCTTAAGGTCACTCTTTTCATTCTACAATCAACTACCACTTGGTGTCGGGACAACCAATCCATCCCCAATATCACATCAAACTCTCTAAATGATAACTCGATCAAATCTCCCGAAAACTCATACTCTTGTATTCTGATGGGGCAATCTCTGTAAACTCTATTCACAATGATACTATGCCCAAGTGGATTTTTCACCAAAATGTCATACTCGGTTTTACTCTTTGGTAAACTACCCAAACTGAGATAATTAGTACAAATATAAAGTCGATTGAACCTGGTCTATTAGTATGTACAATAGTCTCAAGATATAGAAATTACCAACTATCACATCGGTGCTCCTTTCTCTTCCCTTTGCCTTCATTGCATATGCCTTGGTACAGACACGAAACATCTACCCATGATACATGTGGCTTGTCTCGGTGCACTCGGTGATGCAACACTCTTGTTGTCCTTATTGCTCTTTTGTACTGCTGAAACTGTACCCCCAGTTCAGGTGCTGTAATGAGAACAGATGAGCTCTGAGAGAATCCTTTCACATTTATTGCTCATTGGATACTTCCAAACAAGAACTTGTCAATCTCGACACTCTTCTTTATGTTTCCTCCCACAATGTATTGCAATAAGGAGGCCGGGTCCTCTTGAAGAACCTCCTAGTGCATTCCTCAGCCTGTTGCCGGTGAGTTGTCTTACACTACTGGTAGCTGAGAGTTGATCCATGAGTTGTAGGCTAATTAGAACCTGTGGTCTACGAGATTTCTTACTCTGGTCTTGATAAGAACTTGGCTTGTCGGGAGTTTTTCTTACCATGTCTTCTTTATTTTCTTTCATATTCTTCTTTTTTTACTCTTTCAACATTTAGAGCACATGTCACAATTTTAGAAAAGTCATCATGGAAAAATCCTTTGACATGGGGCCCGATTATGGTCATTGAGGCCATCTTCAAACTTACGACATTTATCTTCCTCAGTCACTAGCATCTCGGGAGCATACTTGCTCTACCTGGTGAATTCTCTCTGATACTCGGTTACACTCATCTGTCTTTGTTTCAAATTATGAAACTCTCGTCTCATATTGCTTAGATAAATACGACCCACATATTGTTTCCTGAATTCCGCCAAGAAGAACTCCCATGTAACACTCTCGTTGTTATGGATCTTTAAGTCGTGGCTCCCACCAGCGATAAGCGCTTCATTATGGAGAAGTGAGGTCGTTGTAACGTCCTGAAAATATCCTAACAGTTTTATAACATGTTGAGGGTGTAAAATAAATTAAATTATTTTTTTCGGCGTTTAAACGACTAAAAAAATGAAAAATAAAAAAAAAAACCGAAAATTTTACAAAAGCCAAATAAATTTGGTAAAAATGTCGAATGACCCTGAGTCATAAATGAGAAGATGTAAATGTTAAAAATGAAAATGATAGCAAATGAAGTGAAAATGAAAGTGAAATGAGGCTTTTAAAATGAAAAATGAGAATAAAAGGCCATTTAATGATAAGCAAACATGACCTTAAGTTAGATTAGGGATTAAAGACCAAATGGTCTATGAAATGCCTATTTGGGCATTCACGTTTTTGAGAGAGAGCTAGGGTTCGGTGAGAGAGAAGAAAAGAGAAGAAGAGAGGAGTTGTGGAGATCGAGTTTATGTGATCAGAAGAAAGAAGAAGAAAGAAGAGAAAGGAAGAGGAGTTTTGAGTAGAAACAAAACACTAACCTATTTTCTTCATGTTTGGGTTGGAGGAAAAATCTCTACAACCTTTGTGTAAGTGTTCTTGGATGGTTTTAGTTCAGTTTGAGGTTGTTTTGCATTGTTTGGATTGGTTTTGAGGAATTTTTGTGTAAAGGAAATGATGAAGTTTCAAAGGAGTTGCTGTAAAAAAATTTCAAAACCTCTATATTTTTTTGGTTATATGTTAAGTTGTAATCATCCAAATTGAGTGATTCTAATCAGAAAAGAACCATAAGAGATAGAGCTACAAATGTATAGAAGGGACTAGGAACAAATTATAGTTGTAAGGCTCACGAATATGGGCTTAAAGGTAAGTTTCGGGTAGCTAATGGGGATGCTCTGTTTTGGGTGTGGTTGTGGTGTTTTGGCCGTAAGTTGAGTTTCACACATCCAAATTGGGTGGTTCAGGTTACGGGTGCACCCACTGCTTGGAATAGCACTGGGAAGTGTGGCAATTTGTAACTAAAGTGCTTGAAATCTGTCAAAGTAGACTATGTTAAAAATTTAATCTGATTCATCTTTGCAAATTGAAGTAATCTGGATGTAAATACAATAACTTGGTTTTGGTGATCTAAACTGGATGATTCCAATTGGAGAGCTTAGAACCATAGATTTAAATGAGTAGAAAGAATCATTGCCAATTTATGAAGTTAAGACTGAAATCAAGAACATCTTAGGTAGGTAGCAGAGTGAAAATTTGGGCACACCAGCTTGATTTGACATTAAATGTCGTAACTTGAGTTTAAGGTGATCAAATGAGATGATTCAATTCCTACTAAAAATAGACTCATAGAGATATAATTTTCTTAAAGGAATCATGGCAAAAGATGGCTCATGTATCCCAGAAAAATTTCCCTGATGAAGGTTAACAGTAGGTAGACATCAACCTAATATAAAAATCTAGAATGCACAAGCGATTTTTTCTTAGGTTGTTCTTTGATAGTGACATATTTGTGATGGATTAGGGGTTGGTGACGAGGAAGCTTGACCCAAGAAAGAGATTCCGAGGATAGGAATCAAAGAGCGACAACCTTTTTGGGTTTGTTCTTCACACTTCTTCCTTGTTTCGGTTTTGTGTTTTGTTTAACAAAATAAATCCAAAAGGTTTTATATGAATATGCATGTGTGCTCCATTTGAGCCATAAATGAATTGGTTTGTTCTCCACTCCTTTCTCTCTATTTCTAAAATGTTTGAAGGATTATGAAATAAGTGAATTTATTGAAATAAATTGTGATAAATTGCATATTGATTTGTTTTAAATTGATTTGATGCAACCGATTGTGAAATGAATTGCACATGAAAAATTGCATGAGTATTGGAAACCAAGTATTTGGATATAAATGTATATATGCTATTGTAAATTGCTCAAGAAGAATGATTAAGATATAATAGAATGTTATCCGTTAAATTCGAGTTAAGGATAGATTGATATACCAATAAGGGTCAAATTAGCAATGCTGCGCCGAACGTCATGACATGTCACTCCGATTGGTAGCCCAACGGGACAATATCGATAGAGTTCACGAAATGATTTTTAATAACCAATCAGCAACTAAGCGGGACCGTACTGTGTTATAAAACCTTTTTTTATACCGACCTTGTAGCCAGCGAACCGTGCGTGATTCGTTGGCACATTGCACCACATAGGTTAAATTAAGCAAGGAACCCAAATGAAAAAGAAAAATTGTGAAATGCATGATTTGTGTTTTGAATGATTTATTGCGTATGAAAGTGCATATTTGGAATGATCAATAAACTGTAAATGAATGCATATGAAATGAATATATGTATTGTATTGCATTGATCATTCAAAAAGGTTAAAAGGACATTGTTTTAGAAAAATGCATGACTTGATTTAAACTGAAATGGAAAAGAGAATTATATAGAACTACTAAGCATGAAAATGATTAGCGCGTTGTTTTTATCTTCGCGCAGGTATCGAGTAGAAAGTGGTGGGGCTAGAAGATCATCGGGTGCAAAGTCACGATCAAGCGAGACGGAGTGTAAGTAAATGCTCCATCTCATGCATATCATTTCATTCATGATATTTTGTAATTATTTTACATTGAACTAAAAGATGTAAAGTCTTCATAAGAAGATCACTTTTATATATATATATATATATATATATATATATATATATTTATTTATTTTTATTTATTTTTTTTTTTTTAAGAAAGTATGCAAATGTATTTTACATGTGGACAACAGGTGAACTCCATAAATATTTTGTAATTGTATTTGAAAAGGCATGGAATGCCAGATTTGTATAAATGTGTTATTCAAAACGTTAGGCCCTGTTTAAATTAAGAATGTATATTTTGTTTTATCAAAGCTATAGTTAAATTGTTATAAAAGGGCGCGGGTGCGCCACATTTTTAGTGGTATCAGAGCCTAGGTTTAGGCGGTTCTACAAAATGATTTTGAAATTTTTGTAAATGATTTTGAAATTGTTTATGACATGCATTGCATTTGCATATAAAGGATGACGTGACTCTGATGCGTATCTTATTGGTCTTAATAGGTAGCATGTGGATGGTTCGAGATCCCATAGGGTTAGAGTGACTTCGAAAGTCGGCCCGAATAGCCACGCTAATTATTGGAAGGTGGGCAAGCGTCCCATGCTCCATCGGTTGGCAGTGGTCAAGCAGCGAGAATGCTTATGGATATCCTCTAGCGAATGGCTCGAAGACCTTTACAAAAAGCGACTACAACCAAGCGCTGGTGTTAGCAAGCGGTTAGCCATAGAGAGAATGGCAAAATATCAACCCATAGATTTTTTTAGGAAGAAGGATGTTGAGCCTTCCATGGCTGAAAATTGGCTCAAAATAACTAAAAGAATGCTTTGACAAATGCATTGCACACCAGAGGAGAATTTAGAGTGTGCGACGTATTTACTATAGGATGAGGCTTACCAGTGGTGGGTTTCCATGACTAGGACTACACCACCGGAGAGTGTTACATGGGAGTTCTTCCTGGAGGAATTCAGGAAGCAATATGTGGGTCGTGTTTATCTGAGCAATATGAGACGAGAGTTTCATAATTTGAAACAAAGGCAGGATGGAGTGTATTTGAGAACATGAAGAGGTACTCGGTTGAGCAAGTATGTTCCGAGATGCTAGTGGCGGGAAGTGCGCGAGTTTGAAGATGGCCTCAGTGACCATATTCGAGCCCATGTCATAGGATTTTTCCATGATGATTTCTCCAAAATTGTGACATGTGCTCTAAATGTTGAAAGAGTGAAGAAAGAGGAATATGAAAGAAAAGAAAGAAGATAGGGTAAGAAAAATCCTGGTCAGTTAAGCTCCTATCAGCACCAGAGTAAGAAGTTCAAAGGACCATAGGGTTTGTCAGGCCTCGGCTCGAGGCCAACTTAGGCACGAGTAGTAAGACTATTCGATCGGCACCATTAGTTGCAAGTGCACCAGGAGGTTCTTCAAGATGACCGACTCCTCCTTATTGCACACATTGTGGGAGGAAACATAGAGGAGAGTGTTGGAGATTGACAAGTGCTTGTTTGGTTTATGGATCTAATGAGCACAAAGTGAGAGATTGTCCTATAGCTCGTCCTTTCACATCACCCCGAATTGGGGGTACAATTTCAGTAGTACAAAAGAGAAAAAAGGACAATACGAGTGTTGCATCACCGAGTGCACCAAGACAAGTGACCTGTTTGTGGTAAGGCCGAGAATGCCGTGCTCACGGCCCGGGGCATATGCAATGAAGGCAATGGAAGAGAAAGATGCATCGGATGTGATATTTGGTAATTTCTATATCTTTGAGAATGTTATACATGCATTGATAGATCCAGGTTTAACCCATTCTTACATTTGTCTTGCCATTCAGGTTACGTAATTTACCAAAGTGAAGCAGTATGATATCTTTGGTAAAAATCAACTGAGGCATAGTGTCATTGTGAATAGAGTTCTGATTACCATGTCAGTCTGGCATGAGGTTTCAGGAGACCAGTCAGAATTATCCTTTAGAGAGTTTGATGTGATGACCAGGGGATGGATTGGTTGTCCCATTTTTCGTGGTGGTTGATTGTAAGAATGAAGAGAGTGACCTTAAGGGACCATAGTGAGAGTGACTTTTATTAGCGAGAGGTCGAAGCCACCTCTCTAATGTGATATCCGCTCTTCTTAGAACTATGGTTCGAAAGGGGTGTGAAGCCTACTTGTATGTGATAGATCTGAAAAGGTGGAGCCTAGTTTGCTCCAGGTGCTCCTACAGTTTGTGATTATCCAGATGTGTTTCTGGAAGATTTGCCGGGATTGCCTCCACGGCAAGAGATTGAGTTTGCAATGGCGTTGTTCAGGTGCCGCCATCCATTACACCTATTGAATGGCTGCGGTAGGTCAAAGAATTGAAAGCGGTTTGAGGTATTAGAAAGGATTTGTCGTCAAAATTATCACCATGGGAGCTCCAATGCTCTTTGTTATTAAAAAAAGAAAGATGATGCGGCAGTTTGTGTGTTGATTATGACGATTGAACAGTAATGAAGAACAAATATCAGATTACCAGTTGATGGCTTGTTTGACCAATTGAAAGTTTGAAGTATCTTTTCAAGGTGACTTTACGCAATGGTATCTTAATTGAGGATTAAGGATGGGGATGTGCATAAGACGGCGTTCAGAACGCGGTATGGACATTCTGAGTTCCTTGTAATGCCGTTTGGGTTGACAAATACACCAGCGGCTTTCATGGACTTAATGAATCATGTTTTCTGATCGTATGTAGATCAATTTGTAGTTGTGTTTATAAATTACATCCTTGTGTATTCAAAGGATCGGGAAGATCATGATACGCACCTTCGGGTAGTGCTAGAAACCTTGAAAGACGATTATATGCAAGCGAGTAAATGTGAATTTTGGTTGGGAGAAGTGTCTTTTCTTGGACACATTGTAACGGAAGAAGGAATTCGAGTGGATCCAAAGAAGATAGAGGTGATTATTGAATGGAAACCACCGAGAAATGTCATGGAAGTGCGTAGTTTCTTAGGATTGGCAGGTTACTACAGAAGGTTCGTTAAGGGGTTTTCGATGAATGTGGCCTATGTGAGATTATCGAAAAGAATGTGAGTTTGGGTGGAGTGAAAAGTGTCAAGCTAGCTTTAGAGTTAGAAAGATTATGTAACCAAAGCACCAATTCTTACTCAGCGACCTCATTAAAGTACATGATTTTAGTGATTCTTCATTAAATGGACCCAGATATGCTTATGCAGAGGGTAAATTAACTGGTAACACACGGCTTAGGTAGTGAAGCCGCGTGAAAAAAAAATTACCTACGCCTTGATTTGAATTGGCTACCATTGTTCAGTTGAAAATATGGGGACACTAGCTTTTCACGGAGAAAAGTGTTTCATCTACTGCGATGTATAAGTCTTAAGTATTTTCCTCGCAAAGAAACGCTTTGGGACAACGTAGATGGATGAAATTGATCAGGATTATGATTGTGTGGTCGATTATCGTACGGGAAGGCCCGATGTGTGCTGGTCTTCTGAGTAGAGAGAAAGTCGTACAAACGCTTGGCGTTGGAATGCTCATTGTCATTATCAGACGGCTTGATGAAATAGTAAGGGTGATAGCAAAACTAGATTTGTTGAATCAAGTGCTAGAGGCACATAAAATGATGAGAAAAAATTTGCGCGTTAACACGTCAGTGAGAGGAAAGAAACGATTCTGAGTGAAAGGATGGATTCTTGTACTATCGAGATCAAGTTTGTGTACCCAATGATGATGAATTGAAGAAATCCATTCTTGAAGAGGCACATAGTGGATCTTTTGCTATGCACCCTGGTAGCACAAAGATGTATCAGGATTTAAAGACTTCATATTGGTGGTCCGGAATGAAAAGAGATGTTTCGGAATTTATGACCAAGTGTATGGTGTGTCAGAAAGTGAAAGTTGAACATCAAGTTCCTTGGGTTATTTATAGCCTATTGGATACGAATGGAAATGGGACCGAATCACAATGGTTTGTGTGGTGGGTTACCGTCGATAGGAAAACGCCTGAGTTAAGGTTTGGGTGCGTGTGGATTGACGAAGGCATTTCCCGATTCTACCGGTGAGTAGGCTATTCCTTGACAAGCTAGCGAGCTTTACGCAAAGAGAAAATAGTTGGTTCATGAGATTCAATAGATAATTTCCGATAGAGATATGAGGTTTACCTCGAGATTTGGGGAAAGTTCTGCAGAGAGGCTTTGGTACTTGCGATTGAATTTCGGCCACGTTCCACCCACATGGTGATGGACAATCGGAAAGAGTGATCTAAGTGTTGGAAGATATGCTGAGAAGTGTGATCAACTATGAGGGTAGTTGGGATAGACATATACCTCTAGTTGAATTTTTGTACAACAATAGCTTCCAATCGAGTATTGGAATCGCGCCTTATGAGGCTCTCTATGGAAGGAAATGCAGAGCACCATTGTGTTGGACCGAGTTAACCAAGAAGAAGATAGTGAGCCTCAGATTTAGTTCAAGAGATCGAAGAAAATGTAAAAAATGATTAGAAATATTGAAAGTAGCCACGAGATAGACAAAAATCCTGCAGCAGGCATGAGAAGAAATGATATTGATATGAGATCGGTGAGAAAGTATTTTGAAAGTATCACCTTGGAAGAAAATGTGAGATTTGGGAAAAAGGGCAAGTTAGACCCTTGGTTCATTAAGCTATATGGTGATAGAAAGTGAGATCAAGTGTATATCAGCTTTACTTCCAAAGTTGGAAAAAGATCCATAATATTTTCATGTGTTTCAATGCTAAAGTGCAGGTCGGACCCATTACATGTAGTGCCCGGAGACAATTGAGGCTTGGAGCAGTTTGACATATGAGAGGAGCAAATAGAGATCATGGCTCAGGAAGTGAAAGAGTTGCGGAAAAAGCAGATCCCATTGGTCAAAGATTTGTGGAGAAACCCTGAGACCGAGAAAACCACGTGGAGCTTGAAAGAAGTTATGCGCAACCAATACCCTCAAGCTGTTCGATGAAGGTAATTTCGGATAAATTTCTTTGAGGAAGTTATAGCATGCAGAAAATACCTAACGGTTTATAACATGTTCAGAGTTAAATAATTATTATATTTTTAAACGTTTAAAGCGCTAAAAAATGAAAATGTCTGGGGAAATTTTACAAGGCTTGAAATAAATTTGGTAAAATGTCAAATGAGGACCTAAGGGTCATAAATGAGGAACTGTAAATATTTAAATGAAATGATATGAAATGAAGTGAAAATGAAGGTGAAATGGGGCTTTAAAAATGAGAAAAATGAGATAAGGCCATTTAATGATAAGCCCAGTATGGCCTTAGTTAGATTGGGGATTAGGGCCAAAATGGTCTATGGAATGCCTATTTGGGCATTCACGTTTTTGAAGGCAGAGTGGTGAGAGAGAAGAAAGAGAAGAAGAGAGAGGGATTGTGGAGATCAGAGTTTAAGTGATCCAAAGAAGAAGGAAGAAGAAAGAAGAAAGGAAGAGATTTAAGGTAAGAAACAAAACCTAACCCTATTTTCTTGTGTTTGGGTTTGGAGAAAAACCTAGCTTTGTACAAAGTATTCTTGGATGGTTTAGTTCATTTGAGGTTGTTTTGCATTGTTTAGGATTGGTTTGGATTGGTTTTGAGGGAATTTTTGTGTAAAGGAAATGATGAAGTTTCAAAGGTTATTTGTCAAATTTTCAAAAACCCCTATTTTGTTTGGCTATAAGTTAAGTTATAATATCCAAATTGACAGTTCTAATCGGTAAGAACCATAAGAGCTGAAATTTACAAATGTATAGAAGGTACTAGGAGCAAATTGTAGCTCTAAGGCTAACGAATATGGGCTTAAATGTAAGTTTCTGGTAGCTAACGGGTATGCTCTATTTTGGGTGTGGTTGTGGTGTTTTGGCAGAAAGTTGAGTGATTCAAAATTTTGGGTAAACTAGAGTTCTATGGGAATAATTTACTTGAAGGAAGTATATGCAATTTGTAACCCCAAAGTGCCCAGAAATCTGTCAAAGTGGAGCTTTGTGCAAGAACAATCTGATTCTGCTTTGCAACTTAGAGTAGTCTGGATGTAAAATGCAATAACTTGAGTTTTGGTAATCCAAATTGGATGATTCCAATTGGAGAATAAACCTTAGAACCATAGCTTTAAATGATTAGAAGGAACCATTACCAATTTATGGAGTTAAGATCCTTGAAATCGAGAATAACAATAGGTAACAGAGTGAGCTGGGCATACCGACCAGTTTGGCATTAAAATGTCGTAACTTGAGTTTAGATGATCCAAATGAGATGATTTCAATTTCTAAAAATGAACCTCATATAGCTATAATTGTTTTGAAGAAAGCATGAGAAAAATATGGCTCATGTGTCCCCATAAAATTTTTCAAGTGAAGGTGTATTGGGTAGACATCTACCCTAACCAAAAATCATAAAATGCACAACTGATTTTTTTTTCTTGGTTATTCTTTGATAGTAACATATTTGTGATGGATTAGGGGTTGGTAACAAGGAAACTTGACCTAAGAACGGGATTCCAAGGACAGGAATCGAAGAGCGACAACCTTTTTGGGTTTGTTCTTCACACTTCTTCCTTGTTTCGGTTTTGTGTTTTGTTTAACAAAATAAATCTATATTTTATATGAATATGCATGTGCTTCGTTTGAGCCATAAATGAATTGGTTTGTTCTCACTTCTTTCTCTCTATTTCTAAAAATGTTTGAAAGATTATGAAATAAGTGAATTTATTGAAATGAATTGCGATAAATTGCCTGTGGTTGTTTAAATTGATTTGATACAACTGATTGTGAAATGAATTGCACATGAAAATTTGCATGAGTATTGGAAACCAAGTATTTGGATATAAATGTATATACACTATTGTTTGAGCCATAAATGAATTGGTTTGTTCTCCACTTCTTTCTCTCTATTTCTAACATGTTTGAAAGATTATGAAATAAGTGAATTTATTGAAATGAATTGCGATAAGTGCGTATTGATTTGTTTAAATTGATTTGATACAAGCGATTGTGAAATGAATTACATGAAAAATTCATGAGTGATGAAACCAAGTATTTGGATATAAATGTATATACACTATGTGTAAATTGCTTAGAATGATTTGAGCGCCCTTAATAGAATGTTAACCATTAAATTCAGAGTTAAGATATGTGGATTTTACTAATAAAGAATTAGTGCGTCTTGCGTCGACGTAATGATGTGTACTTAGTTCGTAGCCCGGCGGGACGATTATCGGTAGTGTTCACGAAATGATTTTTAATAACCCGATCGATAGCTAGCGGGACTATATTGTGTTATAAAACTTTTATCTTAGGCACGTAGCCCAGCGAATTTGTGCGGTGATTAGGATTAACTTTGTGCACCAAAAGCATAGGTTAAATTTGCTTAAGGGCAAAATGAAAAGAAAATTGTGAAATGCATGATTTGTGCTTTGAATTATTTATTGCATATGAAAGTGCATATTTGGAATGATGAATAAACTGTAAATGAATGTATATGACATGAATATATGTATTGTATTGCATTGCATTGATAATTCAAAAAGGTTAAAAGGGCATTGTTTTAGAAAAATGCATGACTTGATTTAAACTAAAATGGAAAATAGTATTATATAGAACCTTTAGCGTGGAAATCTTGCGCGTGTTACTCATCTTTGCGCAGGTATTGAGTAGAAAGTGGTAGGATCGAAGATCGTCGGGCGCAAAGTCACCGTCAAATAGAGCGAAGTACAAGTAAATGTTCCATTTCATGCATATCATTTTATTCATGATATTTTGTAATTATTTTGCATTGAACTCAAAGATGTAAAAGTCTTTGTAAGAAGATCACATTTATATATATATATATATATATATATATATCTCTCTCATACTATACTCTATATATGTAAGAAATAACAAATATGTTTTACTAACATTTGGCCTTGGACAGAAATCAGGAATGAACTCCTGCAAATATTTTCAACATTTATATTTTAGAAAAGGCATGGAATGCCAATTTGTATAAATGCGTTATTCAAGAATAGTTATGGACCCTATTTAAATTAAGGTATGTATATTTTGTTTTATCAAAACTACAGTTAAATTGTTATAAAAGGGTGCGGGTGCGCCATAGTCGCACACTCTAAATTCTCCTCTGGTGTGCAATGCATTTGCGCGACATTCTTCCGAGTTCTTTCAGCCAATTTTCATATGGAAGGCTCATCATCTTTCTTCCCAAGGAAATCCATGGGTTGATATTTTGCCATTTTCTCTATGGTTGCCCGTTGAGGAACAACTGCAGCTGGTTTTTCCGCTCTTTGTAGTGCCTGAGCTGTCTGCTGGAGGATATCCATAGCACTTCCTGTTGCTTGACCTTGCTCACGAATCGATGGAGCATGGAACGCTTACCTACCTTCACCTGGCAGACCCGATTTGAGGCTACTTCGAGTCACCTCAACTATAGATCTGAACCATCCATGCTTACCTATTAAGACCAACAAGATTCGCATCAGAGTCACGTCATCCTTTATATGCAAATGCAATGCATGTCATAAACAATTTCAAAAATCATTTTGTAGAATTGCCTAAACCTAGGCTTTAATGCCACTAAAAATGTGACGGCCCGCGCCACCGTACTGACCTTTAGAGCGAGCAGGACCGGGGGATGCGGTCTCACTTTTTTTTTTTTTTTGAATCATTTGGTATAATCCAAATACAATTACTTTTCCAAACACATTTCAAGCTACTCGTGAAAATATATATACGTAATACCGCTTTAACATAAGGGGCCCATCATTTGATCACAAAACTCTTTTTTTCATTGATGTGGCATTTCATGCCCATTTAGTCCATTCCCACTAATTTGCGATATGCCAGTTTTCCAATATCCGTATTTACAAAACATAATCAAAGTTCAATTTTTCATAATAGTGTTTGTACAAAATGGTCAGATAATTTCATGTATGCATGTAATGACTTTACTTATCCTCAGGTGTGACTTTGTGATGACTGCGATTCCCGCTACGGTCTACGTCTTCGCATGTTCGCACCGATACACAATGCGATTATAGAAACAACACGCTAGCATTTTCATGCTTAGTGGTTCTATACAGTTCTCTCTTTCATTTCAGTTTAACACAAATCGTACAATTTTTTCTAAACAGTAACGTTACTACGAATTATCAATGCAATACAATACATATATTCATTTCATATACATTCATTCACAGTTTATTGATCATTCCCGAATATGCACTTTCATATGCAATAAATCATTCAAAAAATATAAATCGTACAACTTTTACAATTTCCTTATCAATTTGCTTTTAAGCAATTTAACCTATGCTTTAGTTACTTACGAGGATAAACGAATCACCGGCGGTCCCGTTGGGAGTGCAAGCCCGATCTCGCTTTATTTTTATAACACATAACGATCTTCGGGCTAGCGATTAGTTGTCAAAAATCCGTTTGTGAACACTATACGATCTTGTCCCGGTGAAACTGCGGATCGAAGTGACACATCATTACGTTAATTCGTAGTACTGCTAATTTGACCCTTATTAGTATGCAATCTATCACTCAACTTCGAATTTAACGATTAACATTCTATTAGGGCATTAGATCATTCATAGCAAAATCTGATATAGTATGGCACATTTATCTGAAACAATTCATTTTCAACACTCATGCAATTTTTTCATATGCAAATCATTTCACAATCAATTGTCTCAAATCATTAAAACAAATCAATATGTTTTTCTTATAAATCATTTTAGCAATTCAAATCATTTTGTAATCATTCAAACATTTTGGAATTAGAGAGAGAGAAGTGGGGAACATACCAAAAAGATTGTCGTCCTTCAATTCCTATCCTAAGAATCTCGACCTCAACTCGGGCTTTTCTTCTCGTTAGCCCCTAATCCACCACAAATGACAATCATATATTAGTTAGGTATTATAAGGTTTCTATTTAGGTCTTATTTCTACCCGACTCCCTTCTGGTACATTGTTCCTTTCATTTTTCTCCATTTCCTCATCCTTAGACATTCTTATCATTTTTTTTAGGCATCGATATACCTCATTTTGACGAATATTCTGAGTTCAATGGGGTCTGAATTTGGATACACTTATTTCATGAAGATTTGTTCTCCTATAAGTCTAGTTTATCTAGAAATTTGAATTACTCAATTCGGATGTGTGATGACCAAGTTATGGCCAAAATACCGAAACTGCTCCAAACACAAAAAATGTATCAGAACTGAACCAGAATTGACCCGAAAATAGAGCCTCACTTTGACGAATTTATGGGTCTAATGGAGTCCAAATTTGGATACACTTATTTTAGGAATATTTGTTCTCCTAGAAGTCTAGTTTACCCAAAAATTTGAATCACTCAATTTGAATGAGGATGGCGAGTTATGGTAAAGCAACGTGGGTTTTTGAAATTTTTGATAGCATCTCCCCTAAAAACCCAACATTTCCTTTATTCATCAACACCAATCCAAACAACCATATAACAACTTAGAGCAACCCCCAAAACTGAAATAAACAATCAACATCATTTTTATACCAACTTAGGGTTCTTTCTAAGCCGACACAACATTAAGGAAAGTTAGGATTTGATTCCTTACCTTTAAATCTTTGATTCTTCCTTTTGATCTTTCTTCTTCCTCTTTATCACCTTAATCCTTGGTTCATGTAGCAAATACCACTAATCTTCCTCTCTCTCACAACAGCCTTAACACTTTCTCTCCCCTTCTTTTGCCGTGTGCAAATACTCTCAAAGACAAATATTTGATTAACAATCAAAATCTGCACTAAATTGTTTATTCACTAGTCCCATTTTCTCATTTTCTCCTTTAAAAGCTTCATTTCAATTTCATTTCCACTTCATTTCATTTCATTTATACTTTAGTATGTTACTCATTTATGACCCTTAGGTCTTCATTGACATTTTACCAAATTTATTTGACTCTATAAAATTCCAGGAGTTTTTATCATTTTCTACGTTTTTAGTCATTTTAAACTCCGGAAAAAATATAATTTATTTTACCTTAGACATGTTATGAAACAGCCGATATTTTCAAGGCGTTACAGTATGAGGAAGTTGACCATGAGGCGGAATCTAATTTTATCAAAGCAAAATTACGGTGGCGTGACGCCCTTCGAGTCGGACGTGGCGGCTATATCTTTGGGAGGCACGTGCGTGACGATATCGTGGCGTCAGAAGCTCTTGAGGCGATTGCATTTGTTGGCGCTTTCAAATACAGGCTGTGATAAACTGGCGGTACTCTCCCGAAAGGTGAGGTGTGACTGGAAGCCTCTTGGCACTATCAAAAGACCATCTTGTGGCTCTTGGCTTGCTAGCTCAAAAGGCAGAATGTGGCTAACTGCTTTGGCGCTCTCGAAGAATAACTGTGGCTCTTACTTTCTTAGCATATAAAAAACTAGACTATGACTTTTAGCCCATTGACACTTTCAAAAGACCATACTATGGCTCTTAGCATGCTGACACTTTCAAAAGACCAAACTGTGGCTCTTAGCCTGTTGGCACTTTCAAAAGACCGGACTGTGGCTCTTAGCTGTTTGGCACTCAAAGTTTCAGTGTGGCTCTTAGCTGGTGTGTGCAAAGAACAAACCATGACTCTAATCCTGATGGAACTTTTAAAAGATCGGGCCCATGGCTTAACTTGTGCTTTTCAAGGGCGAGTGGCTCTTAGCTGTTGGCACTCTCAAAAGGCCGGATGTTGCTCCTAAGCCTGCGCTTTCAAAGGCCCTAGATGTGGCTCCGGACACCTTCAGTGCTTCTTGTCTGGCTTATGGTCCTTAGCTTGCTTGTACATGCCCTAAGCACAGCCGACACTTGGCTAGATCCACTAAGGTGAAGACCCCGAGAAGGGCGCACCCTATTTGGATATAACTTAACCTCGGTGTCTGAAGCCATGATCCTAGTAGGGTCGTTTGTTCCAAAACATACCAAGTTATATCTCATAAATAGCCAATAGCGTCATTACTTGCATGATGATGTATGTCAGCAGTATATTGGTCATTACAGTTATCTCATAATCTTGGTGATCGTATTTACTGCGATGATATATGTGGCGGCCATATTGGGGCCACTACGGCAGCTGAGGAAGAAGAAGAGCGGCCATATTGGGGCCATTACAAAAAGAAAAGAAAGAAGAAGAAAAAGTTGATGTTCCATTTAAATCCCCGAGAGGGGCACCTCTCCTAGGCTCCTCCACCATCTCTGTGATGCCTGATTTGTCTTGAAGGATGTCAGAGCAGAGGAGGCACTTAAGGCTCGCAAAGCACTTTAGAAAAAGAAAATTCAGAGAGTCGGACGTACAATCCGGAACCTCTGGTTGTTCTTCACATATGTTGTGTTTGAACACACAACACCCATAGCCATAGGTGAAAAACGGCTTCAGAGCCCTCTGATAGTCTTCCTCCATGGCTCCCTTATCCTTGCCAGTTCATAAGAACATGGAGGAAAAAAAATCGCAGCAAATGAAAGACTTTATGGATTGGTAGCTCTCGAAGTAAGACCCCTATATATATATGGGTGAAACGTCAATAGATGCATTAAATGCCAACGGAAAATCATGCCGCACGATTACGTTTAGGACACGCACACCCTTCACCTTCATGCACGCGTTTTATTGCACATTAATTTCTAGTCTTTTCGGCTTTCATAACAGTTTAGAAGGCGATATCATTTGAGGTCCGTGGTTTTTAAACCCACTACTCCATAAGCATAAGGCCAGTTTGGCCCAAGACCCGCCTAACCCGCGATGCAAAGCAAACTTAGCCGACCTACCATACTAAAACCGGGGGCACGACTCTAAGCCTGCTAGCGCTTTCATAAGGCCAAACAAGGCTCTTAGCCTATTGGCACTTCCAAAGAAGATGCAAACAAGGCCTCAGCCTTTTTGCTGTGGTATGACCAAGCCCTCGGTGATCCATGGCCTATTAAAACACAGCCAGGCCAAAAGATGGTGCCTTTGCTATACAGGCGAACCACACAGCTCTTAACTTAACATTGGTGTACTAAAGCGACCATCCTAACCAAAAATTGAGGAAAAGGGTTGCACAATGAAATCAATGGCTTAAGCTAGAAATTATAAGAGCGCCAATGGCATCGCGGTGAGAAATAAACAATAGTCAAAGTAGACAAGCAAGGTATATTTCATTAAAGCGCCAGTAGTGTCTAGAGAGTACACAAATGATGGCGGCTTGCCAAGACCCCTTTACAAAAAATTATTATTAAGTAAGAACGGAAAAAGAGGGCTTAGAGTCCGCTCTGGTCCTCGGCTGTAGCGACCTCCATGGGTTCCTTGGTCGTTTTGCTCAGAAATGCTTCAATCGATGTGGCCTTGCGACTTCATGTGGACTAGGGAGCCTTGGGGTTCTGGGGCTCAAGGCGCGGAGTCTATGGAGTCGAGACCTTACCTTCTAGGACCTCTGGATGGTCTCCACAGATGTTGTGTTTGAACACTCTTGAGACCACTATCCCTATTTATAGGGGTAGGGCGTCGTCAGACGCATTAAATGCGTCGTCAAAACGAGATACGTAGGATGCATATTGGGAGGCGTGCATCTCCCATCATATCAAACTCATGAGCATTTCTCCAGCGCATTTAATCGCTAATCATTTCTCTGGAAGCCTTTCAACTCTCAACATTCAACATTTGAAACAACAAGATTTTTCCCTCAAGCTGAAATAACCTAAAAACTGGCCAGGAGAAAAAAGGGGCATTGTAGTGAAAGCAGTCTTTGGAATAAGCTACTCGAGGCCATTGGCCTATGTTATAAAACGACCCGACTCCACTCACCTCACCAAGACCAGACGGACACTTCCCATATGGGAAAGTCTAAAGAGGCCGCCTAAGAAAGCAAGGTTAAACTCTTCCAAGGTTTTCTTGAGGTGGTCCGTCTGGGACTTCAAGTCTGCCAGCTGGCCATTCTACCCCTTATGGAAATTCTATCCCATATGAGAAGTTTGTTATGAATAAGCACCTAGAAGCGGAAAATCCACAAAAGCGATATTATCAGCAAATTTTCCAGCTTCCAAATCCCTTACTCCTTAGAGAGGTAATCCGGGATAAGGGAAGGATAATCCCTAATAAGGAAGAATGTCGTTGATAAGGGAAAACAGATTTATCCCTAAAAATAGGAGATTCCTTCACCATGGACTATAAATCAGGAAGATCACCCAAGAGGAAAGGGGCGAGTTCAGCTGGCTATTCTCTTCTCCTCTCCATGTTTTTTGTTGACTTAATCATATAGAAGTGGTTGGCCCTTTGTGGCTGGATCATGCTGCATGTTTGTCATGCTTCCGATACCAAGAATCGGATGTCGAGGTTCACATTGCCGCTGCGATACTTAGAGATTTGACGATCAAGACCCTTCTGACTTAACAGGGATCCAACGTTCAAAGTCCCAACATGCCTCTTTGAAACATCTTAATTGAAGTAATACATCAAGCTGGTAGCTTATTACTAAAATAAATAAATTCATACAATTAGTTTTCAGAGTTAGCAGCTTTAAAACCGATTAGGTTAATCCAAGTAACATTTCCTGCAAATACAAGATCCAAATTACATTTTCTTTTTCTTTTTTCATTTTTCCTGTGCTTTACCAGTTTTTGAGCAGCCAGATGAACTAACAACCAGTTACCATTTTGAAAAGTTCCATCCATGAGATAGATTTTACTAAAAAAAAATGAAAACTTGTTTCAAATTCATGGCTACTTAGCATTCCTGAATCAGTAAGAAATAATTTTCATTCACATTTCTCATATTCAGGCTAAAATATAGTACTAATACACATTCCCTAGCTATCTAGTCCTCCTATAACATCTTCTTAGTTTCTTTCAATTCAAGATCCTAGCTTGCCATCTTTAGCACCATCTTCATAGTCCCAGAAATCATGAGTCCCCCCCATTGAATCCCTGCCTTCATCATTAGTGTGTTGTAGGTTGAGGCTGAGATCTTGCATCCCAAATCCAAATGGCTGCTGCTGTACCACCAAAACTGAAAAATGAAAATCGAAGACATTAAGCAGATCCCCAATCAGCCCAAGCTCCAGCATTTTCATACCCATTCAGTAAGGCTAATGTAACTGGGAGCTCATCATGCTGTCTACCAGCTATAAATAAATCAAAACCTTCCTCCATTGATCGAATCACCTGGGTTGTTTCTTCCCCCATCTTTTTAACAATCCTCCTTGTAATCAGCTTTCCATCTGCATCAGCCTTAAACTCGTTCATCAGCTTCTTGTCAAGGTACTCCTCATTTTCTTTAGTGTAGGCTTGCTCCACCCCACATGGTCTAAACCAGACAACTGTGAGCTTAATCTTTGGATGCTCAGCCATTCGTCTGCTGTACGAAAGAGCTTCTCGATCGTCAGCCCCACCAAGAAAGAGCAAAGCAATATGGTACAATGAATGGCCAGCAACAAATGACCTGTGCCTACCAATATGGCCCCTGTCAAGCAGAATTCCAACAGAGCAAGGAGCTTTCTCAATGACATTCAAGTTCACAGTCTTAATAGAGGTGGAAATAGCTCCCTCCTCTGTTCCACCAAAGGCCAACCGCTTATGGAAGGGGACGATAATGATGTTTGTTTTCATCTCTTGACACTGCCTTTTATATATATCTGTATGCATGCTTGAATAAGGTGCAATTGCTGTAAATGCTGCACTGTTACACGCCCATGGTTGTGATGCTCATATTCATTGAAGTGGCATTGATGATGACCCCATAGTGGATGTAAGAAATTGAGTTTCTTTTAGTTGTGATTCTAGAACAGATGATGAACTGCCAATGAGCTCCATGAGGCAGAGGGAAATTATGGAGATGGGGCTTCTTTTGGTGGCATGTGAAGCTTCAAGGAGGCTTATAATGGCAGGCACATTGTCTTCATTGTGGATGCAGACCAATATTCGAAACTCCGAATCGTCATGCATGGGGCACATTGAGATTCTTCTGCTATAGGACATGTAAGAATTTGCTGGATCATAAAGGTAACAGACCATAGTCTGCAAACCCCCTGTGACAATCAGCATGTTGATCATCAGAAGAATTATAAGTTGGTAGCCTATTATCTGCAAAAAAAGACCAATGAACAAAGTAAAAAAAAGAAATTTATCCTACCTCCAAATTTGCATATCTAAATTTCCCTTATGTCAAGGGATTAATTTTACATGTTAATGTCATAGGCAAAAACTAACTATAATATAATTTATCTACACCCCAAATTTGCCTACTGTTGAGAAGCATGATATTCATATTAAATCCAAATCCTACAAGTTTGAGTTTTTAGGAGAGTTGGTTATTTAACGTAGTATCGAGCCGGATTTGGCGGACGTCCACGAGTTTGAACCATCTCTCGCAATTTATTCCCTCATTGTTGATTTGAAAATGTGAAGAACTGTTTGTTTGTTTGACTCTTTACGATGCGGTATCGTAGGAGGGTGTTGAAGCGTGTTATTTACAATGGCTTCAATCCTCTGAGCACAGGCTTTAGGAAAGTCGGTTGTTTAATACATACCTAAATTTCCCATATGTCTAGGGATTAATTTTACAATGGAATTCATGCTATATGTTAATGTCATTGGCAAAAACTAACTATGAGAACTGATACATTTCTTGGATTATATACTCTGTTCTGCAGACAAGAAGATGGTCCAAGGATTTTCACTTTACTTTCCCCTCCATTTTCTTGTTGATCAAACAGAGCATCCATCAAGATACTGATTGCTTGGTTGAATATGTAGAGGGAAAGAGAGATGATATGAATAATTGAATTACCTTACTATCCTTCCACAGACTGTATGTGGCAACATCAATAACGCCTTTGCAGCACATGATCAAGGCAAGGCATAAAGAGTCTCCCACAGGAACACCAGAGAAGATTGCTGGAACAAGGGTGCCTGCGAACTTCCCCACATAGCCCAAAATGATAATGAACTCAGCCAGAAAACATTCCTCTTCCTAGGAGGGACAATATCATTTCGATCCTGAGGCGAAAAACATAGGCAGTAGTAAGCTAGTAACCATGGTTTCAAACTTCTGCAATAAAATTGTTCCAATTGGTGGGCCAACAGGAAGAGCCATGCCTAACACTAAAGGGCCTAATAGAGCATGCTGGCCAAGGACCTCGGAACAGAGTGCACAAACATTCATCATCACAACAACAACAAAGAAGAGAACTTCATCCATGTGCTCTCCTTCTGGAGTTTGTTTCGATATCCAGATTACCAGCGGACGGAGAACAAACACAATGCTGAAGAAATAGAGGAACAACCCTAACACAGACCAAAGTGACATCCGACCCGAGTTCTGTGTAGCAATGCCTACTGTGTTCATTGTTGTAGCCACAAACCAGCTACAAAAGTCAGTAACCAGGGATGTCTGTGTAGCCAACCGGCCCAGCTCCGAATTCAGGATTTTAAGATCATTAAGAGGCTGGTAACAACCACAAAGTCATGGAATTTAATGCCACCATGAAAGAATGGAAACTTGTAATTTATCGTCAAGAATCTGCAGATTATCTATGATGATAAACGCCAATGCGCCAAGTCCATAAGGCAATATGAAGCCAAGAGCACCGATTAGAAATGCATTTTTCCTAGCCCTTCTTAATATCATTGGATCCATCTGCAAACCTTGTAGAAACAGGTGAAACATGACGTAGAGTCGCAAGTGTTTGATTACGAGTGTCGCTCTGGTGGAAACATCTTTTACATAAACTCTGTCTTTTCCTAGAACGGAAGGGCCCATGATAATACCCGCCTGCTTCGAATAAATCATCAGCATAGATTAGAACCAGAAAGAAACCACAGAAAAAAGAGAAGGAAAAATCTAGAGGAGGGGGGGAAGAAGAAAGCTTACTATAATATGTGCTGAGAGCATACCCTGTCGAAGAGGTTTGAGAAAGTAGTAGATGGTTCTGCTCAAAAGCAGAGCCAGAACGCCCTGTGCTAAGACCAAAGGCAAGCTAAACTCAAAAGGGTCATCTCCAAGGAAAACTCCGTTTGAATTGACCATATTGGCAGTGTATTGTAAGCAAGATTCTCTTTGGAAAAGGGTCCTGTGACTGCACCCATAGACCTCAAAGCTGCCATTTCTGAGAAGTACAAAATTGGAGAAAGCTTCAGAAATGTTGGGGAAAAAACCAAAAAGGAAAAAAAAGAAAAAAGAAAAATGAGGAAACAGTGAAAGATGAAGAGACATAACCAGAGGAGAAGAAAGAGAGAGGTGTGTGTGGACATGAATCACTTACTAATACTAGCTATAAGAGCATAACCCAAATCAGGATGACCTTCCAAAAGAGAATGAAAAAGAAGCTCCCATAATACTCGGCTGGCTCCAACATCCATGATCCTAATCACATTTGACCATCAAGTAAAAAAGCTAATAGATTCATGAGAATTCAAAAATGAAAAACTATATACCAAAGCAAACTGAAGCTTATTCAATGATGATCTTAATATTCAGTTTCTGCCATACGAGACAAAAATATGGTTATTTTCTGGTTGAGATTACGATGCCTTCAATCATCATGATCCAAACTCTTTGTGAAGCTGGACTTTTTCATGAAGGTAGAGAAATTCATGATAATTTTATTGGTTTCAGATGTAATAAGATGTCATCTGGGATGAATTTGTGATAGGTTGTAAAGGTAGATGACAATTCAGATCATCTGCATTAGATACGGTCAGAAAATTTCTGAGACACAAAGTATCGTATGAGTTTGATATAATAGTTAATGTCATTTCGTGAGATTTTCTGTTGATAAGAGTAGATACTATTAATCAAGTGTTAAAATCAAGAAATCTAATTATATGAAGATCTAGCAGCATAATCGGATCGTATGCGGAGTAAATCTTGGGATGTCTGTCGCTCCAACCATTGTTGAGAAATAGCTGGAATACGCTTTTGGTTCTTACAAACATACCGAAAATAACTTGATGGTGAATTTTCTCTATATATCTGAGTAGGCTTAGGGACCAAAAACGTGCAATGCCTCTTCTTTATGAGGACTCGGGCCATCACTGGTCTCCTAAAAAGGTGCAAGGGTTGAGGAAGAGGTGTTTTTGAAAATGTGGGAGATTCAAATTTTAAATTTAAACTTTAAACATATGGACCATTAGCGTTCTTCAGCAGTGTATAGTTCTTACCACCACAAAGGGAAATTAAATATATAAATCATGTGATAGGTCCTCTTATGATGATAGTATCTTCCATGTATTACAATATATCAAGTTCCTTAACACAAACCCCTTAAACTTAATGAATAAACCATATGTTTATTCAAAGGTCTCAGATGTGATATTTCTCAAAAATAATAATAATAATACGAAATGTACAAAACCATATGAGAAAATATCATATTGAATAAGAGTTTCATTAAAATAATGAATGTCTGATAAATTAAGTACGTCGTAGGACAAGTCCCATTTATGCTTACATGATCGCCCAAAAAAAATACTTAGGTGGCATGTCTTTAGTTAAAGGATCGACAAGCATTGAAAAGAAAATATCATATTGAATAGGAGTTTCATTAAAATAATGAATGCATTACAAATTAACTACGTCGTAGACGAGTATTGTACTACTATGGGACAACAAGCATGTTTGTTAAAATTAGTTAAAGGATCAGCAAGCATTGACAGTCTGGAATGTGTTATTGACCAATTTAACACTTCTTTAGCATGTTCTCTTATGGCTAAGTATTTGTCGATATGCTTCTTGACTTCCACTCTTTATTTGTTTTTAGCCATAAATACCACAGGTGAGTTATTATAGTACAACTTCAATGGCCTAGATATAGAATCCACAATTCTAAGCCCATATATGAAACTCTTTAACCATACACCATGCAAGCTAACCTTAAACTCAGCTGCCATAGTGGAAGTGGCAGTCAAGGTCTGCTTCGCACTTCTCTAAGATACAACTCCATCCGCTAGCTTGAAAATATAACCAGATGTTGATTTAAGTCACTTACAGCGATAAAGTCCGAATCAAAGTAGCCCGATCACCACGAACTATGCGTGCGTGCATACATAAGCATGTAATTAACGTTCCTTGAAGGTATCTCATCACCTTCTTTCTGCGGCTCTCTAGTGGTCAAGACTTGGGTCCTACGATATCTTCCTAATACTCGACAACAAATGCAATGTAGTGCAGTATGGGCACAGGCATACATTAGGCTTCAATGGTGAAGCATATGGAATGTTCTTCATGTTCAGTTCGAAATCATTTTTGGAGCCTGATTCAAATCGATTTGTCACCCTTCAAAATGGGTGCTACGTCAGTGAGCAATTTTTCATGTTAAATCTCTCTAAAAAACTTTATTGATATAAGTCTTGAGACAAGCAAAATGCCTCGAGATCCTTCCCTATGGATCTTAATGCAATGACACTCAGAATGTCTCACCCATATCTTTCATATGTCAAAGTTACGAAGAGAAATTGTTTCACCTCATATAACAAACCCTTATCATTGGTTGCAAGCGGAATATCATCCACATATAACCTGAAAAAAATCTTACTCCCCCCTTGACCTTCTGAGTATATACATTGATCCATGATATTTT